>CM055274.1:86557089-86673414 GCA_029237695.1 Conchocele bisecta
CATCAAAAATGGCAAGTTGGGAGTCCTTTAGAATCGTCTCATTGAGACGATTCTAAAGCACTCCCAACTTGCCATTTTTCATGGAGAAATAAGAAATTTACCTTCAAATTACGCACCTTAACTGGAGCTCTCTTTAGACGTGAAAAATCACAAGATTTTCATCAGACATGATTGGATTTAACATATTTTTGCATGGTAGTGTTTTTAGCTCGCCCGCACGAAGTGCAGAAGAGCTTATGGCATACCCCCGGCGTCATCAGCGTCGTCCAAGGTCAAGGTCACAAACTTAGCACATTCATAAACTTAACGTTGGGGTAAATTTCTTATAACATCTGTTTCCTTTCATGGAACGCCTTGATATTTCATACATGCATTCCTCAGATGACCCTCTATCATGCTGTAGCAAATCCATGACCCACCACCCAACCCTTACCCCAAGGTCAAGGTCACAAACTTGGGACATTCATAAACTTAACTTTGGGGTAAATTTCTTATAACATCTCTTTCCTTTCATGGAATGCCTTGATATTTCATACATGCATTCCTCAGATGACCCTCTATCATGCTGTAGCAAATCCATGACCCACCACCAAACCCTTACCCCAGGGTCAAGGTCACAAACTTAGCATGTTCATAAACTTAACAAATTGGGGTAAATGTTGTGTAACTTCTGTTTATTTCTTCATATTTCATACATGCATTCATCTGATCACCCTCTATCATGCTGTAGCAAATCCACGATCCACCACCCAACCCTTACCCCAAGGTCAAGGTCACAAACTTAGCATGTTCATAAACTTAATGTTGGGGTAAATGTTGTGTAACTTCTGTTTATTTACAGGAACGCCTTCATATTTCATACATGGATTCATCTGATGATACTCTATCATGCTATAGCAAATCATGATCATGTTGTAGAAAATCACCATCTTACTGACTTAGTGCGTTCATAAACTTAACGTTGGGTTAAATTTTGTTTTACTTCTGTTTTCAGGGAGCGCATTGATATTTCATACATGCATTCATCTTAATATGCTATATTATGCTATAGCAAACCTTGCACCACTGACCCCAATGTCAAGGTCCACCGCACGCCCCTTAACCCAAGGTCAATTTATATAATATTCATGTTTTTTTTATGCAACTGTGCCAAGTTTGAGTGAAGACTGCCAACATGCGAGCTTCGTTGTCTTCTGACAACTCTTGTTTATTGATCATGTGACAAATTTGCAGTACAATTTTATTTCTACATGATGATAACATGCTTGACACGCAGGATTTTTCTGTCGCGGTGATATTTGAGAACCAAAGTTCTTGTTTTTTATAGCCTAAATATTAGTTTTGAGGATTTAATTTTACATGTATATTCCTGAATAATTGCAACTACAAATGATTCACACGAATCTTGAGCATTTTCATTGGCCGTGAGTAGCCACATATAGTCATATGGCAAGAGTATACTCCAGAACTGTTGAAATTGTGTATTGATTTGAAATTTTAAATGGAAGAAACACAATATTGCGAAGAAATCACCCACATCTGTTGTTCATATGTTCATTTTCCATTTGTTCCTAGCGACGTTTTACATCACACCATGTCTATATCATTTTAATCATTTTTGTAATAGAATTGTGTTGGAATTATAAGGTGTATTCATTTTGACAATTTATCAGGGATATAAATTTATAATTCCAACAGTTGGACTTTATGAATTTATGCTCCAATAGATTAAAACAAATAATGTTTATTTGTGTAGACTAGTATTATCAACAGAAATATCCCGGGGTGCTTGTCTCGCATCCCAATGGATGAGATGATATTCACATTGGGGACATTGTACTGTGTATATACAGGCTTTCCTTGCAATGTGTGCGACCAGCATTCCCACTACTAGCCTACTACTAGTATGATAGAAAAAGTCATACAAAACTTACAAAAGCATTAGCAAAGACTTCCGTTGTTGGTAGACCTATAGTGCATTTGTTCACATTTTAACCCTTACACTGTCTTAATTTTTTTTCATCTGCTGTTTATTTTCAATTTTCTATTTTTATCATTAAAAAAATGCTTTGACAGCACTTTAGAATAAATGATTGGAAATGATTCTGAAGTGCTGTCAAAGCATGTTTTTATTGAGAAATAAGGCAACATATAAAAACAACAGCAGACGACAATTGTTGTGTGTAGCGGTCTAAGGGTCAATACTTGTAAATCGTAGAATTACTGAGCCATGCTAATGTGAGAAACACATTCATAAAACATATTGGTACATTGTACATGTACAGCCCAACCTGTGAATAAAGGCCATCCATGGCCTTTGTTCACAGGTTGTCTTTATTCGCAGGGGCATTTATATAATAATTGTGGCATTAGGACAACAAAAGTGTGGCCTTTACAGCCAGGTGATTGCTATTCGGAGGTGGTCTTTAGCAATAGTTCGACTATACAAACATTTTTATTGCACAAAGTTTAGTAAAACTGGCCTCTGCACAGTCTGACATTGCAACCAGTGTATATGTGACTGTTTCTCAAACTAAGTTAGATAGCAACCAATGTGAATCCGAATTAGACTTACCGGTAGTTCACAAACTGATCAAGATCTATACTGGTTATAAATGCAATACACCTTCTTTTGTCCAAATATTTATTATTTTACTGTATGCATGTATACATGTATCTTTCTGTTCCACAAACTGTATTTGTGTCTGTATGTATACCGGTACATATATATATAGCTTTGAATTCTAAGAAATAAATATTTATATCGTATTTAGGTTGTAATTCATAATTTGGCTTGACCACTTGGTAAAAAGGACTGTGTCACGTTTGTTACCAGCCTAGCCTCTTATCTGTCTGTACATCCGTGAAAATGGTCACTTTTAGAATGTCTGTAGGTCACTGCTTTTGAACCTGAAAACCCGCTATAGCTGGTTATTCAAACATTGCAGATCCAGATGATCTGCACTTTTTTTCATATTTTTGAGGACAAAAAAATAGCCCCTTTTCATAAATGGACTAGTCGGAACACCATTTTGTGACAGTTGGATTGGTTGCAAAATTGACATATCAAAATCCATTCCTGAATTATTACAACTTTGGGCACTGATTGCCATTCAAGGACAGGTGTTTTAGGCTTCAAAATATATTGCACTGCTTTGTGAATAAATCTACACCAAGGTCTATAAAACCTTTCCTATACTCTTTGAAATCAGCAAGTTTGATTTGTCACGGCTGAGCTAATTTGGAGAATGCACTAAAGTTAACCCTTAGACCGCTATTCACAACAATTGCCATTGGGCTGTTGCTTTTATATCTTGCCTTATTTCTCAATAAAAACATGGTTTGACAGCACTTCAGAATCATTACCAATGGAAATGATTCTGAAATGCTGTCAAAGCATGTTGTAAACTATTCTAAAGTGCTGTCAAAGCATGTTTTTGATGATAAAAATGGAAAACAGAAAGTAAACGGCAGACGACAAAAAAAAATAAGTTAGCGGTCTAAGGGTTAAGCATGTGTCCTGCACATGTGGAAGACTTGGACTGGTGACATAAAAAAATGCCCATTAAAAAATCCCATTACCTCACAACCACCTGGTGGCGTACTATACGTTCCCTTATAAGTCCTTATAGTTTATCCTAGCCTTCAGAAAAGGACAGTGGCCATCACAGCGAGAATGCGAAGCATATTGCTAGATACGAAGTTCAACCACTGAGCCACCGCGGGGGCTCCAGATAAGGAATTAGTAATTGAGTATTTTCACTCCATCATATCTGAAGCAATTGGGTATTTCAATATTTTAATTGGGTAAAATAAAATCACACTACTGTTTACACATCAACAGACAGCAATTATTGAATAGTTTGCTTCGAAATGAAAACATGTCTTTGCATTTCATTATAATTGTCTCCTTGGAGACAATTCTAATGAAAACCCAGGTATGTTTTCATGGAAAATATGAAAAATTTGCCATATACATGTATGTGGTCTGTTTATTGTTTTCTGTAGCATGATAAAGGTACCACAAATTTGTTATTGCTTTTTGATACTCGCTACTTCTGATTTCAATTGGGTATTTAATTGGGTATTTACGCAAATACGCAGCTTATCTGGAGCTCTGCAGCAGTCCAATGTATCAGATTTAAAGTTGGATCTAAATGTGTCACAGAACCAGAGCGAACTATTCAAAATGTTGCTGTGACTGGATACATAGGGCTTATGGGATTTGTCGCCAGTGTAGCTCTTGGTCAAATATCACACTTGTGTATCCTGATAACAATCTATATTACTAGTTAGAAGCATGACAAGTGTTTCACTGATGGAATGGCGAACAGTGCAGATCCTGATCAGACTGTGCGGATGCACAGGCTGATCTGGATCTACACTGGTCGCACAACCCATAAGCCCCATTTCTCCAGTCACAGCCACAAATTCGAAGGTCTTAACCACTGGTCTGTTATCTGTGTTTTCTACTGTCTGAGACCATCTGACGGACCTAAACAACAACTACAATCATTGATAGCTGCTTCTACAGGTATTTCTAGCCTGGAGTAAATCTGCAGTAACAACTGCTTGTTGCGAAACCCGAGTAAAACATGATTGGGCCATATGACCTTTCGCCGATGGCATCGGATCAGAACTGCAATTTTCCAGATAGTGCTGCAGACTGGGTGTGTGCTGTTATCCATCTTTACCTGACCATGTCGTTAAACAAAAGCTATGCCCTGTTTAATCTTGTTGTCCAAAAAGTACTTGTTGGGCCGGTGGTGGTTGGTCGAGCGAAAGCGATGGCGTAAATTAACGGTAGGGGTTCCTCCTTTTCGGAATCACGATTTGCCTCGTTTGGCCCTCGGGTACGTTTTTATCTTTTGTTACCTGGGAGTTGAATTGGGTTATTGCCCATTATAAAAGTAGTATGATTATTACTGATCCTACTGCTTTTGGGAGGGGGGCCAAGTGATTTTGGTGTGGCGAGGGATTATTCTGATTTCAGGGCTCAATATATAGTTTTTTTATTGTAAATATTCAGTTCTGATTATGGGATTTCCCCCCCCCCCCCCACATTTGTACATGTACTTGAACATGTACATGTACTTGTACAGGTGATATATGGGATTTAGTACTAAACCCATTGACCCGGCCTTAAATGCCCTTAGCTGTTGATAGGCCGTTAAACACCAACAAACAAACACAACCTGTTGGGCCTATTTTTATTAACTCTGCATGGGAGACTTGTAGGCCCTAAATAATTAACAAAAATATCGAAGAAAAATAGTTGTTTCTCCGAGCATATGTCCGATTTCATCAAAATTGCAAAATATACTTTTCTAGCAAAGTATACTTTGAGGGAGAAATTTTCAATTTAAGGATAAATTTATTAATTTTTATTAGCCAGGTATTTTGAAAAAAAATCCAGGCTATTGGATTGGCGAAGGGCGGGCGGGCGGCAGGCGGCGGGCGGGCGGCGGCGGACGGGCGACTGGCGGCGTCCACAATCAATGTTAAGTTTTCGTGTTTGAGTCCATTTCTTTGTTACTGTACCACCTAGGACCACCAAACTTTCACAGCTTTTTTTTCATAATCAAGGGGTGGGAAGCCCACCACATATCACTATCCAACATGTTTACTTTTTTTTTATCTTGACCCATTTTTTCCGCGTAGTCGACTTAGCCATTTTCAATGTTAAGTTTTCGCGTTTACAATGTTAAGTTTTCGTGTTTAAGTCCATTTCTTTGTTACTGTACCACCTAGGACCACCAAACTTTCACAGCTTCATAATCACCACCACATATCACTATCCAACATGTTACTTTTTTTTTATCTTGACCCATTTTTTCCGCGTAGTCGACTTAGCCATTTTCAATGTTAAGTTTTCGCGTTTACAATGTTAAGTTTTCGTGTTTAAGTCCATTTCTTTGGTACTGTACCACCTAGGACCACCAAACTTTCACAGCTTCATAACCAAGGGGTGCCTACCACATACAACTATCCAACATGTGACCATTTTTTTACCTTCACCTATTATTTCTACGTAATTGACTTAGCCATTTTCAACGTTAACTTTTTAACGTACGTCTGGTTAAAGTTTTTTGGTTAAAACTTTTTCGTTATACTATATCTCTGCAACTACTTCGCCCATTACCTTGAAACTTCACATGGGTGTTTATCATCATCCATATTTTCATTCTAACCCCCAACCGTGCGGCCCCTGTGCCCAATGTCAAGGTCAAATTACTTGATACTTCACATGGGTGTTTATCATCATTGTCGCACCTGCTTACGGAAAGCGCGATCCTGTGCCCAATGTCAAGGTCAAATTACTTTGAATTTTTTTGTTAAAGTTTTTTTGTGTACTATATCTCTGCAACTGCTTCACCCAATACCTTGATACTTCACATGGGTGTTTATCATCATTGTCGCACCTGCTTGCGGAAAGCGCGATCCTGTGCCCAATGTCAAGGTCAAATTACTTTGAATTTTTTGTTAAAGTTTTTTCGTGTACTATATCTCTGCAACTGCTTCACCCAATACATTGATACTTCACATGGGTGTTTATCATCATTGTCGCACCTGCTTGCGGAAAGCGCGATCCTGTGCCCAATGTCAAGGTCAAATTACTTTGATTTTTTTTTGTTAAAGTTTTTTCGTGTACTATATCTCTGCAACTGCTTCACCCAATACCTTGATACTTCACATGGGTGTTTATCATCATTGTTGCACCTGCTTGCGGAAAGTGCGATCCTGTGCCCAATGTCAAGGTCAAATTACTTTGAATTTTTTTGTTAAAGTTTGTTCGTGTACTATATCTCTGCAACTGCTTCACCCAATACCTTCATACTTCACATGGGTGTTTATCATCATTGTCACACCTGCTTGCGGAAAGCGCGATCCTGTGCCCAATGTCAAGGTCAAATTACTTTGATTTTTTTTGTTAAAGTTTTTTCGTGTACTATATCTCTGCAACTGCTTCACCCAATACCTTGATACTTCACATGGGTGTTTATCATCATTGTCACACCTGCTTGCGGAACGCGCGATATCGTCGGCATTTTGGCATACGTCCGTGCGTGTGTCCGGTTAAAGTTTTTTGGTTAAACTTTTTACATCTACTATATCTATTTTTTTTAGTGTCCATGCCTCGCCCCAAGGCGCGACATGCAGGCCACGGCCATCTAGTCTACAAAAAGTGGGTATAATTATGTTATCCAAGTGTCTATGCTTGGAAAAAACCTGGCCTTCGTGGCTTTGCCTCGTTTCTTGTTATACTGCATTTTGGCTGTGATAATGTAATACATTCAGTATAAATGGCTGTGATAATGTAATAAATTCAGTATAATAATTCTGCATATTTTTAATCATCAAATATATGCAGTCGTTAGTTCTATGTGAAATAATGCATTTCGTGAAAAATAAATGATTACTCCCTCAAAGGCATCAACAATACTATCATAGTATTTCCATCCCACTGGTCTGTCGGATGAGACTTTAAACTGTGGTCCCGTCTCTATATGACCTTAGCTGTTGGTGGGACGTTAAACCCATTCACTTTCACTTTTCACCTGTGTGAGATTGTGGTCTAGAGGGCTGGACAATGGACTTCAGTACCAGAGGTTGTGAGTTTAATCCCTAGGCGTGAATAATACATTCATAGTATTGCCTTCCCCTCTGGTCCTTCAGATAGACAGGGACTTGGAACGGATGTCCCGTCTCTATATGACCGTAGCTGTTTCTGGGACATTAACACTTTCAACACTAGAGACCTATTGAAAGTTCAGGGACTCGTACAAAACAGAGGTCCTCGGGATCCCAGGATGCTGTTAGTGTTGACCCCTGGCATTTACTCGACCTATATAAAAAGACGAATTCCCAGACTGTGACCAATATTGTTCACAGAAACAGAAGGTACAGCTGGAGCAACTAGAACGACAGCGCCTGCTGGAGAAGGGCACGTTGAACGGTCAGCCGGGCACGTTAAACGGTCAGTCGGCCCAGTTCACGATCGGGGCTGATGACGACCAGGATGGGGTGGCCCGGCGCAGGGAGGTACCCATGGGCGACGACGACGATAATCAACTGTCTGTGGTGTCACGCGACTCCGTGCAAGACATAGAGATCGGTACGTGTAGACGAGTTGTGATACATGTGACTATAGTGGGTGATTGGTCGGGCGAACGCGATGGCGTAAATTAACAGTACTAGAGGTTCCTCCTTGTACGAATCACAATTTGCCTGGTTTGGCCCTCAGCTACGTTTTTATCATTGGCTCTTTTGTTACCTGGGAGTTGAATTGGGTTATTAGCCATTATAAAAGTAGTAAGATTATTACTGATGTTACTGCTTTTGAGAGGGGCCAAGTGATTCTGGTGTGGCGAGGACCTGGCATCAGATCAGGATTATTTTGATTTCAGGGCTGAATATACAGAGTTTTTTACCGTAAATATTCAGTTCTGATTATGGGATTTCCCCCCCATTTGTACAGGTAATATATGTGATTTAGTACTAAACCCATTGACCCAGCCTTAAATAACCTTAGCTGTTGATAGGCCGTTAAACCCCAAAAAAACAAACAAAACAAACAAACGTGTGACTATCAGTACCCGTACCAATTCAGTTTATTCAATGGGGAAAAATACATCCTTATCCAAGGAATGGACCGTTGCCTAGGGGATATGGCATTGGACTTCAATACTGGAGGCTGTGAAAAAAACTTGCATAGTATTTCCATCCCACTGGTCTGTCGGATGAGACTTCAAACTGTGGTCCCCGTCTCTATATGACCTTAGCTGTTGCTGGGACGTTAAACCCATCCACATTGACATCCTTATCCCGGCGGGAAACAAAAATTATCGTCTGCTGTTTTAGATTTTACCTTCTTTCTCAATAAAAACATGGTTTGACTGCACGTTAGAATAATTTTCGTTCGAAATGATTCTGAAGTGCTGTCGAACCATGTTTTTAATGAGAAAAAATGGAAAATAGAACACTACAAGCAGACGACAAAATTCAATTGAGCATTGTAAGGGTTAAGGATCTTAACAGTCAATCTCACTGGGATTCACACCTGAGGGGCAAATGATCCATGGTAATAAGGGTGCCTGGCACTAGATCAGGACACTGTATATTCCTGTGCATATGGCCTTGTTGTTGAACAGACTTTAAACCCCATTCAGTCAATATAATAGAATTCATTGGGTGAAACTTCTTAAACCCAACAATTGATCTTATATATGACGAGAAAGACGAATAATTCCTCGTAAAGATCACTGTAAATGTGGGACAATTCCAATCACCGTGTTGTAGGGGAGGACAATATGGAGATCCTTGAGGAGCGGCCGTCTTCCCATCGCCTAGCAACCAGCATGGGCGTCGACGCCCGCAACATGCAGGTGATGAAGGCCTCGTTCTTCGGGGGCGACGATGGGCAGCCTTCCGAGTTTGGTTAGTATGCGGTGCCTGTTTCCCTAAATTTTTTACGATAAAAGTGTTTGTACGAAGATTTTTTATGCCACCACAATAATAGTTATCAGTGGCATATATTGTTCACCCTGTCCGTCCATCAATTTGTCTGTCTGTCTCGTTTTCACACGATAATTCATTACTCTCTGACCGAATGCGATGTCCACCAAACTTCACATGTGCACTGGTATTGATCAGCTGAAGACAAACCTATTCAAAGTGGGATTTGTCTGATCAAGGTCATAGGAGCTAAAAATAGATGTTATAGATTCCTCAATCTGCATGGTAAATCCGATACTATATGTCTGCCACATACTTCACATATGCTTTCATATCGATCGGGGGCAGACACATATTGAAATGGGGTTTGTCCGACCCAGTTCAAGGTCGCCCATGACTAAAAATAGATTGTTTATTCTTCTACATTGTCATTTATGCGCGATAACTCCAAAACCGAGGGCCTGTCTCTATCTATATGACCTTAGCTGTAGCTGGGACGATGAACCATTTCACCTTGTTTCAGGTGGACATCTATTTGGCAAGAAGCCGTCAACAGGTTTGCAGCCATCCCTGCTACGGCCAGGCACACAGTCGCCATTGCTGCGCCGCACCGAGGGCTCGGGCCCGAGTCTGTTCAGCTCCTCCCTCAAGTCCAAGTACATGTCGCCCGTCAAGCTGCCCGGCCTGCCACAGAAGGATTCACACATGGAGCCCAGTGAGTATTGTAGGGACCAGTCTTATAGATACATTACTGAACTGGGAAAATCATGTTTAAAGCTACAGTCACAGTACAAACCTTTTTTCCGGTACAATTAGTCTGTCTGTCTGTCTGTCTGTCTGTCTGTCTGTCTGTCTGTCTGTCTGTCTGTCTGTCTGTCTGTCTGTCTGTCTGTCTGTCTGTCTGTCTGTCTGTCTGTCTGTCTGTCTGTCTGTCTGTCTGTCTGTCTGTCTGTCTGTCTGTCCTGTCCTGTCCTGTCCTGTCCTGTCTGTCTGTCTGTCTTGTCTGTCTGTCTGTCTGTCTCTGTCTTGTCTTGTCTTGTTTCTCTCTTGTCTGTCTTGTCTTGTCTTGTCTTGTCTTGTCTTGTCTTGTCTTGTCTTGTCTTGTCTTGTCTTGTCTTGTCTTGTCTTGTCTTGTCTTGTCTTGTCTTGTCTTGTCTTGTCTTGTCTTGTCTTGTCTTGTCTCTTGTCTGTCCTTGTTCCTGTCCTGTCTGTCTGTAAATGTTTTTGTATACCCACTATCTTTTTAACCTTCAGTGGGATTGACTCGTCAAGAACTTCAACCATTTCACCCCTAAGTAACTGGCATGGACTGATATGTTAATTTCAGGACCAATCCAATCGTCACAAAATGATTTTCAGACGTCCATTTATTGTTATTTTTTTTTAATATGAAAATTACTTTGATGAGATGGCTCATCTGGATCTACACTGTTTACAAACACCACTTTAAAGGTCTGTGCTGTTGACAGGGTTAACACAAAGTTCTCTGACAGTCAGTGTTCTAAAAACTTCTAATTAACCCATACTACGCTGAATTAAATTGTGTCGTCTGCTGGAAATGTTTTATTTTCAATATTTCTCGACAAAAACCTGTTTTGACAGCGCATGAGAATCGTCTCCACTGGAGACGATTCTCATGTGCAGTCAAAACAGTTTTTTTTATTTAGAATTAATGCAAAAATGAAAAACAGCAGACGGCAATTTTCGTCTCCAGCATAGGGAGGGTTAAGAGTTACTGATGTGTCATCTTTCGAGTCACGTACATGTTTTATGTTCCAGACCTGTTCTCGCCGCGGCTGATCACCCCCGAGCCTATCCGTCCCAGCCAGCAGACATTCCACCCACCCGTGAAGGAACATTTGATCCTAGCCAGCGGCATGACGCCTAACGACTTCCAGAAGAAAATCGTCGGCACCCGCGTCACCAGGGTTATCCCCCCTGTCCAACGTGAGTAGATTGTACTTTGTAGGGGCCGCTCTCTAAATGCTAGATTTTGTCTCATTACTATCGATGGATTGTGGCCTATGGCCTACTTTCATAGTATTTCCATCCCTCTGGTCTTACGGATGAGACGTGAAACCGATGTCGCGTCCCTAAATGGCCGTAGATGTTTCTGGGACGTTAAATACATTCACTTTCACTTTTTTGTCCCTGTCAGTAGCCTATTTCATCAAAATTGCAAAGTATACTTTTCTATCAAAGTATACTTTGAGGGAGAAATTTTCAATTTAAGGATACATTTATTAATTTTAATTATACTGAATTTATTACATTATCACAGCCATTTTGGCTGTGATAATGTAATAAATTCAGTATAATAATTCTGCATACTTTTATTCATCAAATATATGCAGTGTCTAGTTCTATATGAAATAATGCATTTCCGGAAAAATAAATGATTACTCCTCAAAGTATACTTTGCTAGAAAAGTATACATTGCAATTTTGATGAAATCGGCTACAGATATGTGGCTGTGACTGGAGAAATGGACCTTATGGGATTTGTGACCAGTGTAGCTCCTGATCAAATAGCACACTCCTGTCGCCTGATAAAGTGCTGTCAAAGCATGTTTTTGATGATAACAATGGAAAATAGAAAATAAACAGCAGACAACAACAAAAATAAGATAGCGGTCTAAGGGTTAAAAGGCGGGAACTGAAAATTCTCGTCTGCTGTTGTTGTTGTTTTTTTCTCGATAGTTTGACAGCAAGTGTTGTTACATGTTTTGATGTGAACAAAAGAAAACACGGAAAATAAACAGCAGACGTCAAAATTTAACTCGTCATTACAGAGTTTTGTCTGTCTTCTCAATAACAAGCATGGTTTGACAGTACATGTACTTTATAGAATCATTTCCATGAAAATGATTCTAAAGTGTTGTTAAAACATGTTCATGATGTGAAACATTTAACCCTTACAATGCTGAATTAATTTGTGTCGTCTGCTGAATATTTTTTATTTTTCTCATCAAAAACTTGGTTTGGCAGCACTTTAGAATCATTTCCAATTCTAAAATGCTGCCAAACCATGTTTTTACTGAGAGAAAAGACAAAATATGAAATATCAGCAGACGACTATTTTCGGTTCCCGCATTCTAAGAGTTAACTCAACATTACAGATAGTTGCCAGTACCAGAAGGAGAAGCTGTTGGTGGACGCGGGCCTCTTTATGGGGCGGTCATTCCGGGTGGGCTGGGGCCCAGGATGGACCCTGGTACACGCCGGTCAGCCGGTCATCCCTAGGGACCCAGGTACGGTGTTGTGCTCTCTTTTAGGAAGCATGCCGAGGGGTATAGAGCTTTTGTCCGTCCGTCCGTCCGTCCGTCCGTCCGTCCGTCCGTAAGATTTGCGTTAAAGTTTTCAGTGCCCATTATCTCTACACCCGTAAGTTGGCTTGACTTTATATATTTCTTTATCATCATCCATATTTTCATTCTATAGCCCACCCATGTGTCTTTCATGCCCAAAGTCGAGGCCAAATGAAAATATTTAGTGGTCGGACCTTGAGGTAGCTGGGGGTATTCGTGAGCCCTGCTCACTTGCTCTAGTACTTGGTGATGGTTTCATACTGGTCTACGAGTGGATGGGAGCAGAGCTCCAGTTAAGATGCGTAATTTGACCAAATAATCTAGATATTTTTCTTATTTCTTCACCAAAAATGGCAAGTTGGGAGTTCTTTAGAATCGTCTCAATGGGACGATTCTAAAGCACTCACAACATGCCATGTTTGGTGAAGAAATTACAAATTTCACCCCAAAGTTGATCAAATTACGCACCTTAACTGGAGCCCTGGATGGAGAGTAGGATTTATTGATATCAAATCAAGTTGGGAAGTCGTTCCACTTTTTGACAAAAGAGGCTTTATATTGGTTCTATCCCAAATCATAATTTTATTATAATCCATTTCTGAAAGAAAGAAAGCATGGGTATATTGTGTCTGTCCATCCGTCCGTCCGTCCCTCCAAATATGCATCCGTCCATATAATTTCTTATTAGAAGTAAAACCATTGACTTACCTCTAGTTATTGAACTAATTATTGAACTAATGTAAAAAGGAAAAACTGGAACCAAGACTTGGTAATGACTCCAAAATGATGTTATAACAAATAGTGTTGTCACACCGCAGATAAGTTTCTCGCATTTTGATTGGTTAGTTTGATGGGTAAATGGCGACAAGATGATGCGGACGGAATCGGGGAAAAAAATGGACATCACATCCGAAATATATCCACGTATTGACTAAGAAAACAAAAGATAGATTATGAAAATCTGTCCAGAAGTTGCCATGTTATTCACAAATTTCTACTCGTTTATGTCTGGAAGATGTCGGGTAATATTTGTAATGTCATGACGTCGTGCCATTTTGGCACCATATTTCTATAACGTTATACATGTACCAATACTCTTATATTACTAAATTCTGGAATCTGCTGTATGACAAATATGTTACTGTGATTCTACAGAGTGTCATATTGCCGTCTGAATTCCCCCTCGGCTGCGCCTCCGGTGAATATAGATTCAGACGGCAACATGACACCATATTGGCTATGTAGAAACACTAACTTATGTTATAGGGGGGTTGAAGTGTTGTTGGTAGCTTCCAGGGGGCTGTTTCACTATTAAACTTTGTACAACTAAAATGTTCTTAAGTTCAAATTTAGGATCGTCTGGAAATTTCAATTGATGGATTTACATTTATTGAGCATAGGCTGCATATGCAGCCTATGCTCAATAAATGTAAATCCAATAATTGTTACAAGAAAACAGTCCAGGGGCCCGTTTCACTAAACATTGTACGACTAAAATGTTTGTAAGTGCAAAATTATGATAGTCTGTGACATTTACATACTGTCATAATTTTGCAATTACGAACATTTTAGTCGTACGAAGTTTAGTGAAATGGCCCCCCAGGCATCAATGCACTAAACATAAGTTGCAATCGTCTATTACAGCGGAAGAGAAGCCTGCGAGCACGTTTAACCTGTTTACGTCCGGCCACGCGAAGCCAGCGGGGTTTGGGCGTGCTGACTGGAAGGTCACCTTACAGAAGGTCCATATAGCCGACCATATACACGCCCGGGACAAGTCCGTCATCGTACGTATGGTCGTGATTCGGTGTACCATAATAGCCAGGGGTGGGTTAATTTTTAAGATAATTGCAGAAAAATACTGATGTTTCAACATGGGAAGCTACTTTTACGCATTTGTGGGTAAAATATATGTTTACATAGCCGTTTTTTGTTGAATGGATGTAAATCTCCAGTCAATCAATCAATCAATCACGCAGAGCTCCAGATAAGGTGCGTATTGGCGTATTTTACTGACTTATTTTAGCAAAATACGCTTTGATTATCAAAAGTGGGAGTATAAAATATGCACAGCAATGTGAAAATACGCATTGATTTTCAAACTGAGTAGTGAAAATACTGTCATAAAGTTGAAAATTGACTTAGCTGAGCTGCAAAAAGCAAACAGTGTTTGCTTTTTGCAGCTCAAATAAGTGAAATTTTAAATTTGTTTTATTTTTTATCATTTGTTCCCTATATTTATGTAAAAGTAAAATACGCATTGAATTTGAAATATGGCGGTATAATACTCTTTAGATACACAACTTATCTAGAGCTGTAATCACGGTATTGCCCATGTTACCATCGCAGCAATATCACCGGGAGATGTTGGAGGTGCAACTTGACCACTCGGAAAGCTCCAAGGAGGGGGAGGTGCCCGTGTTTACGCCGAGTATGGGCGTGGAGGCGCTACATCGATACGCCGAGAAGAACAAAGAAGAACTAGAAAATCTAGGTACAGCCAAACCTCCATTGACGCCCAGCTTTCTACAACTGATGCCTTTCTCTACCAGCTACTGTTTTGTATCCCAAACTGATAATGGCCGCTATATTTAACCTCCTTGACCCTTTCAACATACCTATATAGAGGTGTTTGCAAACAGTGTAGATCCTGATGAGACGGCTCATGATGAGCCGTCTCATCAGGATCTACACTGTTTGCATGCAAACACCGCTAATCAGGATCCGCACTTTTTACAGTAATTTTTACGGTTTCTAGGGGAACAAAACATTTCATAAATGGACCAGTCTGAAAATCATTTTGTAATGTTTGACTTGGTCGGAAAATAAACATATATCAAAATCCATTCCAGTTATTTAGGGGTGAACGGGTTAAAACAGCCTGTAACAGCCATTGTTTTGTATACCGACTGGAAAATCGGCTATATATTTAACCTTACAACAGCCACCTCTACAACAGCTTGTTGTGTCGTCTCATGGCTGGCTGTTGTAAAGAGATTGTACTGTAGATGATAAATAATTCATACATTTTCACGTTTCTTCTGAACCATTTCACCCGTAAGTGGCTAATGGATCCTTCCATGTTGACTGTCCGATAAAGCAAAATTCGGTAATTTTGTATGGGGGGATACAACGGAAAATGCTCATAAGCTGTTCAAATTAAGATGAAGTAGTCAATCCATTAGCACTATGTCTCCATTCACAGCATATATGCATATCTCGATATATACCTTACCTTATATATGTATACCTTACCACTCGTATGTGAAGCAGTCTGTTTATACAGACACCATTGCTGATTGTTACAGGGGGCCATCCTGACGAGGCGACTGTACAACACACCGGCATGGTGTGGGACCTGTGTGTCGCACTCTGGGGAAATATGCCCGAACTCAAGGACATTGGTAAGTCGTCACCGTTCTTTCCTTTGCAATTGAAAAAAATCTCTTACTTTAAAAAATTTTAGCCAAAATTATGGTTCCTAGCCTAACCTGATAAACTTGATATCGATCGACATTGTGTAAGAAAAATATTCGGGGTACATATAGTCACCACCCTATCTGTCACATACAGTCTGCATTCGTTTACTCAAAGTCGGTTAAGTCGAATTCCCTCGTTACATCAAATTCGCGGCTCCAATTTACGGATCAAAGACTGCACTTGTTTACCTGTGTAAACAAACTTTGAATAAGTGTTAAAGGTGATTTCCTCAACACCAATTAAACTTAGCTCATCTGATTTAATCGCCAATGATCAATAACTGATTAATGCGTGTATAGGCAAACGCAAGTAAACATATTATAGTTGCAAAAGTGTAACTCTGTGCGTCACAGGTCGTATGGGAGTTGCACCCCGTATCGTGTATAGTAATATTTCGAGGTCCTGTTCAGATTTCGTTACGTCAAACTTCGGTTTACTCGAAGTATTTATCACAGTCCGACGGACTTAGAGTAAACGAGCGTAGACTGTGTTTGCGTTGAAGTGTTTTTAGCTGTCTACTGTCTCTTGTTATCTGGGGCCTATTTCATCAACATTGCAAAGTATACTTTACTAGCAAAGTATACTTTGAGGGAGTAATCATTTATTTTTCCTGAAATGCATTATTTCGTATAGAACTAACAAATGCATATATTTGATGATTAAAAGTATGCAGAATTATTATACTGAATTTATTACATTATCACAGCCAAATTGGCTGTGATAATGTAATAAATTCAGTATAATAAAAATTAATAAATTTATCATAAAATTGAAAATTTCTCCCTCAAAGTATACTTTGTTACTAAAGTACACTTTCCAATGTTGGTGAAATAGGCTACTGATATCGTAGGTCGGCTTGACTTGAAACTTGATACACTTGTGTGTCATCATCCATATTTTCAATCTTTTTCCCACCCATGTGACCTCTGTGCTGAAGGTCAAATGACTTAGAAATTTGCATTAAAGTGTTTGAGGGCTACATCCATGTGTGTTACTGATTGCTTGTTTTATATGAGACACGCCATGTGATTTTGTACCTAGGAACATGTGCGATTTTTCATGAAATATATTTACAGAAACTGTCATATTTTCTGTAAATATCATCGAAAGAAATTTTCGCCAACGTTTACAGAAAATGTTGTAAATATTTTTCATGAAATATCGCACGTGTTCTTGGGCACAAAATCACCGGGCGTGCCTTATATACCTGTATGGGCGTGTTGTAGACGTGGGCCGCGACAGCTACATGTACCACAGCGTCCGACGGGAGGCCTTCTCGCGATGGCTCGCCACCGTGTCCAGGGACGTCATCAAGAAGGAGGTTCAGACGAACAAATACAAGGTCAGTGATCTCCCTTCACCAAAACACGACATGAGGCGAAATTAAAAATGTTTCCATTTCATCCAAGTGTCGAGGCCTCTTGCAGAATGCGAGACAGTGACATCCGTCTGTTCCAGACTGTGTCTGTCAGCCAAAAATCTATAAACATTTGTATGCCCCCAGTCTCTGTAGAGTCAGGACAGTGGGTCCGGATGTATGTCGTGTTTGTATATCGTTGGGTCTGGTTAAGATGTTTGTCAATCTGCCACCAGGGGGCAGCATTGGCCACATTTTCTTGTTAAATGAAGATATCTGTCTGAAACCACAATTCGATTATTGGAACTTCATGAATGCGACTCAGTACCTTGAATTTGCGAGTGTGTATGTGGCTGTGACTGGAGAAATGGGAGGCTTATGGGTTTGGTGACCAGTGTAGATCCAGATCCGCACAGGAGTGTGCTATCTGATCAAGAACTACACTGTTCAAACATTCCATTAGCCCCATTTCTCCAGTCACAGCCACATATTGTGTCTGTTGTGTTTTTGCAGGACCAAGGCAATCAATCAATCAATATATATTGTTACAGGACCAAGGTCACCTCCAGTCGATCGTGAGTGCCCTGAGTGGGCGGCAGATCGCGGAGGCGTGCGACCTTGCCCAGAAGTCGGGTGACCACAAACTGGCGCTGTGTGTGGCCCAGGCCGTCTGTAACTACATTCCCCGCGGCATGGTTGCCAGGCAACTGCATGAGTGGATCGAACTTGGGGTGAGTGACAGGCGAATAGTGGACTCCATCTGGAGAATAAATAATCAAGTTGACGAGCCGTCTCATCAGGATCCTCACTTTTTGCAAGTAATTTTTACATTTTTTAGAACAAAAACACCCCCTTTTCATAAATGGACGAGTCATAGAAAATCATTTTGTGGCGATTGGATTGTATAATTGTGTCACTATTCCACCAATTCTAAGAATAAATGTTTGCCAGAAAATGTCTGATATAAAGAACATTTTGTGCCTACTGAGTGGGCATGTACCTTTAATGAGTAGATTCTCATCTAACATTTGGAATCAACTCTATAGGTGCACGGACTTGAAAATCCAATCAATCAATCAATCTATCTGCAGGTGAACAACTACATGGACGAGACACGACTGAAGATCTACGGCATCGTGTCTGGCCAGCTGATGTTGGAGTCGCCCGGCCTCTCCGTCAACAGTTGTGAGGGGCTCGACTGGAAACGAGCCCTTGCCCTACATCTCTGGTCAGTATCATGGATGTTATACATTACTATGATATTTACCCATTATATACTGTGGAGAAGCATTTTTTCTGGGGGAAAAAATAAGGATTTCTTTTATTTATGCACGGAAGTATATGTTGTTACCACTCATTTGAACCGTCTCGTCGAGACGGTTCAAATGAGTGGTAACAACATATACTTCGGAGAAGAAATAAGAAAAATAGCCAAAAAAATATTTAAATTTATTATACCTGCACATGTGTATTCATTGGGATATATTTCCCTAGCAGGTAATATTCTTCTTACAAGCCTGCACACCATCAAATGTGGTTGTGACTGGAGAAATGGAGTTTATTGGTTTGGCGACCTGTCTAGATCCAGATCAGCCATTGCATCCGGACAATCTGATCAGTATCTGTATTGGGTAAACTAAATTCACAATACTGTTTACACATCAGCAGACAGCAGTTATTGAATAGGGTGCTTCCAAATGAAAACATGTCTTGGCATTTCATTAGAATTGTCTCCATGGAGACAATTCTAATGAAATACCAAGATGTGTTTTCATGGAAAAATTTGAAAAATATATCTATATTTGTGGTCTGTTTATTGTTTTCTGCAGCATGATAAAGATACCACAAACTTTTCATCGCTTTTTGATACTCACTACTTCTGATTTCAATTGGGTTTTTGGCAATTTTATTTGGGTATTTAAGCAAATACGCCCCTTGTCTGGAGCTCTGCTATTGGATTGAATAATTGATTGGGGTTGATGCACCTTGTGTTTTCTCTGTATGCCACAGGTATAGCTGTCCTCTAGAAAGGACAATTCAAGAAGCCGTTGATCTCTACGAGAAATCGTTCAACGGACGGTCCCTGGAATACGGCCCCTCCTGCGCACCCCCGCTGCCCCCGTACATGGAAGGGTCTGTGCCTGACAGTGACCTTGACCTTGACCTTGGGGACGAGGGAATCCAGGACACGTGCTACCATCTATTGACGCTGTACTGCCAGAAATGTAATCAGCTAGAACGGTTGTTGAATCCAACCACGTCCACAGCGAGCCATCTTGACTACAGACTCAGGTGAGTTTGAGGGATGGGTTTATAGTCGAGTAATAGAGCATTGGACTTCAATCGTTGGCAAAATAAATATCACATACATTTAAGACATGCCTTGTGATTTTGTACCTTCGGACATCTGCATAATTTCATGAAATACGTTTACAAAATTTACCAAAAAATTCTTAAATAGCGTCAAAAGTACATGTTCTCTGAAAATTTTGTCAACTTGTGACATTATTTATGAAAAATATTTTAAATTTTGTAAACGTATTTAAGCCTTTCCCTGTTTTGCGATATTTCGACTCATCCAAATCAAAAACATCTGAATAAAAGAATCAAATGCTGGGTCAAATGATGGTTACATTATCTGATAGAGTAGAAAACATTGTGGGAAAAGGAGAAATTGCTTGTTACAAGCAATTTCTCCTTTTCCCATAATGTTTTCAAAAGACATCTTCTGCAGAGGCGTCAAAAGTCGTCTCTATCAGGGAAAGGGTTAATGAAATTACGCAGATGTCCGAAGGTACAAAATCACATGGCGTGTCTAGTAAGTATTTACATCCCTCTGATCGTTTAGATGAGACGTAAAACCAAGGTCGTCTGCTCTGCACCATTTGTGGATATTTTCGTATTTTTAAAAACATTACCCTTTCTGATAAATACAGTCGAACTTGTGCTAAAGGCCACCTCGAATAGCAATTACCAATCTATAGCAGCCAAACTTTTGTTTTCCCAATTATTCCTTTGTGAACAAAGGCCAGATTTTTCTCTTCCCATGCCGGGCCTTTATTCACAGTTCTGACTGTAGAATAGTCTGACAGATAACATGGGAGTGTCCATTTGAGTTACTTACTGTCTGTTTCACAAAAGCTGCCCAAATTTTACGGCTATATAAACAATTCAAAAACAATATTTTTTTCGATCTTAAATTATAACAAAATTTAAGAATGTGCCTACTTTTTATTTCGTGAAATTTGGTCCAATATTGATTTTATTGCAAAAAAACAATTTGCACATGTTAAATCCCCATAGACATCTTCACAGTGAGATTGGGTATTTAACATGGGGAAATTTTTCTAATTTCAAAATGTAACTATCTAGCCAGGTTTCGGAATCAATTTTCATTTTTTTTTTGTTTTTCGACTCGTCCTCCAGGTTCTACATCTCTTTTTTTCCCCCATGTTATATTCCCATAGAAAACTCATTTTTAGTAATAAAATCCATATTTAACCAAATTTCACGAAATAAAAAGAAGGCGCATTCCTAAATTTTGTTATCAAAATAATTTAGTTTTTGCATTGTTTATATGGCCGTAAAATTTGGGCAGGTTTCGCGAAACAGACAGCAGGGATGACAGTATTAACAACTCGGTCAATTGTTTCTCGGTTTCAGCTGGCATCTGAGCCAGGTGTTACAGAGCCTGAACTACAAGCACCTGTCTGCGTACCACCGCGCCTGTCTGCACATGAACTTCATCTCCCACCTCGAGTCTATAGACATGTGGGAGTGGGCCGTCTTTGTTGCCCTCCATATAGAGAACCCCGTCAGGTAAGTCATGTCGGCTAGGTTAGGGATTGGTTGTGGCCTAGGTGTTAGAACACCAGACTTCCAATCCGGAGGTTGTGTGTTCAAATACTTTTATGGTATTTCCATCAGGCTGGTCTTCTGGATGAGACTTGAAACTGAGGTCCCGTCCCTAAATGACCTTAGCTGTTGCTGGGACGTTAAACCCACTCACTTTTTTTTGTTCGATAATTTAGACCCATGACTGCAAAAATTACAACATAATGTAGTACGTCATGGGGTATACAGTTTTTGTCTTTCCAGGTGGTATTCCATTTATTATCATTTGCCAAAGTCGGTATTCGCGTTGTCAGGTCCGTCCGTCCGTCCGTCCGTCCGTCCGTCCGTCCGTCCGGGCACACATTAGGGTACTTATGGGGTAGGGGGCGTGGTCTAAGACAATGGGTTAGGGTTAGAACACAATGGAACTTAATCTTACCCCGTAAGCCTATTGTGTCTTACGGGGTATTTCCTTTGATCTTTTATATAGCAAGTACCCCCTAAGGTCCGAAATATAAGTTCGTCCGTCCGTCCGTCCGTCCGTCCGTCCGTCCGTCCGTCCAGAGTCGTACCTACAAATCGGTTCGGTGGATTCTCGAGTACCGGTACACGCAAATGTTTGTCATCATTAGATAACGCACAGCGCTTAAGACCCTATGTTCAAGGTGAAGGTGACACCTAGAGGTCAAAGGTCGAAAATGGGAACAAAATGTCCCATCACCATATTATACCCAAAACTGTTTGTGGATTTTCTAACAACTACCGACACAAGTCATCATCATCAGAGGTATTGATTACCACATGTTCGTTATTCCAGCCGTGAGAGTGCGGTACGGAGCCTGCTGAACCGCCACGTGGAACTGTCCTTAGACGAGGACTACCTGGAGAAGGAGGAGTTGCTCCGTGAGAAGTTGATGGTCCCGAACGCATGGATCCATTATGCCAAGGTGCGAATATTCATATGTTTTTATCATGACCCCTTTGTGATAGCGAGATAGAATAGAGACACTCTTTACAAATATTTTGACGTAAATGACCACGAACGGACGGAACTTCAAGAGCAAAGTAATACTTTGCTCTTGAAGTTCCGTCCGTTCGTGGTCATTTACGTCAAAATATTCGCAAAGAGTTTCTCTATCATGCCATAACTTCAATATCTCTTGAAGGATGACTTTGATATTTGGAAACTTGATGCATCTGAACATATATGACACACTCCTGCCACCTGTACCTTTTTGACCTTCACAATTTCGGTGAAACACATCTTTTACAGTCAAGTACGTCAAGGTGGCATATCCCAAACAAACCTGTCTAGTTTAGGCTTAGAATTATTACTTGCAGAAGCCTCATCTAATAACATTAACTCAGGCTCCACCATTCAAGCCAGAACCAGGGCTTGTGATTCGAGTGTGTACATTGAGTACAATTTTATACGCCCGTTTGAAACAAATGAGACATACTATGTATTCACGTTGTATGGTTAGGCGGACATAGATTGTCCTCACAATAACTCGCGTTCAACTTGACAGATCTTCACCAAATTTGCTACACATGTTTATCATGACAAGCGAAAGAACCCACTGAAAACCCACTGTTCTGTGTCCATGTTGCAGGCTGTGAGGGCGAGTTACGAGGGTCGACCGCGGGACGAGGCGTGGCACCTGATGAAGGCCGGACACTGGAATCAGTGCCACCAGATCGTGCTGCGACACATCGCCTCCGACGCCATTATAAATTGTACAGCGAGTAACCCGATACAGGCGCTATGCTGGTCTGAAATGGAATACAGCTGGTTGTCTCAGAATGTGGGCCATCTCTATAAATATATATGAGACACACCATGTGATGTTGTTGTACCTTCGGACATCAGCGTAATTTCATGAAATACTTTTACATAATTTACAACATTTTTCGTAAATGGCGTCAAAAGTTGATAACATTTTGTCAACTTTTGACTTTATTTATGAAAAATATTTTGAATTTTGTAAACGTATTTAAGGTAATTACACAGATGTCCGAATGTACATAATCACATGGCGTGTCTCGTATGTGGCTGTGACTGGAGAAATGGGGCGTATGAGATTTGTGGCCAGTGTAGGACCTTATCAAATAGCACACTCGTGTAACATGATCTGTATTGCTTGTTTAGACGCATGTCGGGTGATTCATTGATGGAATGGCGAACAGTGCAGATCCTGATCAGACTGTGCGGATGCACAAGCTGATCTGGATCTACACTGGTCGCAAAACCTATAAGCCCCTGTCACAGCCATTTATAGATTTGTTTGATCTGGAGTGTATGAGAGTTAAAGAACAATGGTTTGATATGTATGGCACTGTGGTGTATGCAGTCACAAAAATACAAATTGTGTTGCATTCCATGACTAGTGTAGCAACAGATAACGCAATGCAATACAATTTGTAAGTTTTTCATTAGGACCCATGTTCTTGTGGAATATATAACCCCATGAACACTTCCGGTGTTCTCCCAAAGATTCTCCTGCTATGCTCTTCCAAATATCATGTTGTCCATCATTCACCAGCCTGCCATTACCCCAGGTAACTACGAGTTTTTGCTGAAGTTCCTGGCGGAGTTATCTCCCTCGTCGCGGAGTTCCACAATCCTCGACTGGCACATCGGGGGCCGGGTGTTCCTGGACTACATCGTCGTCTGTCAAACCATGGATCAACTGAAGGAGGTACGGTTCATTGATATTTTATTTACAAAACTATATGTTGTCTCCACTTATTTGAAATGCAGCGCTCCAGATAAGCTACGTATTTGCTTAAATACCCAATTAAAATTGTTAAAAACCCAATTGAAATCAGAAGTAGCGAGTATCAAAAAGCAATAAAAATTTATGGTACTTTTATCATGCTGCAGAAAACAATAAACAGACCATAAATATAGCATATTTTTCTTATGTTGCATGATAACACATCTTGGTATTTCTTTGGAGACAATTCTAATGAAATGCCAAGAAATGCTTTCATTTCGAAGCAAACTATTCAATAATTGCGGTCTGTTGATGTGTAAACAGTAGTGTGATTTTATTTTACCCAATTTATATTTTGAAATACCCAATTGCTTCAGAAATGATGGCGTAACAATACTCAATTACTAATTCTTTATCTGGAGCCCTGGAAATGTTTCATTTCTTTTTCATGTGTGTGTCTTTCAATCATTGCTGTGTATCAAACTGCTGCAACCTTCGAGTGCATGGACTTTGATTTTTTTGTTGTAAAGTTTATGTTTCTCAAAAGAACTGGTAAATGGCTACAGGCACATCACCATCTGCAGGCTATAGTGTGCAATTTTTCTGGGTGTCTACCTCTTGTATTGCATCAAACTCCATTTTATGCTGTCAGAGATGTTTATCAATATGTATGTTGAAATGGGTCAATAAAAATTATCTCCCAAAAATTCTCTACACATTTAGGGATGAATATCCCAAGGGGATGTGGCAACTTCAATACCGGAGGTTGTGAGTTAGTCCTCACCCTAGTCGTGAAAAATACTTACAGTCGAAGATCGATCTCTCGAACCGGCAACGGTGGAACTCGAATAAAATTTCGAGTCAGGTGTAGTTAAGGGAAAGAAAGAAAATGTGACAGTTAAAATTCAATTAAATATTTAAAGGCAAATTTTGTTCAAATTAATTAATTAAATATCATATAGTCATCTTGGTGTGGAATTAACGCCGTTTAATTTTTAAATTTGTGATTTAATGTCACCACCTGTCAAGCGAAACAAACCAAAGAGACCGCCAATCGTGATTTTCACACCTCGTTATGCAAACAGATCAGCTGGCGACAGACTTACCTGTACGAGCTATCAGTAGCACTTCACGTTGATTGTCTGACCAAGGGACCGTTACTTCGGTTCGAGAGTTCGACTTTTGTCGTAGTTCAAATTTTAGGTAAAAAAAATATATGATTTATATAGGGAAATTTGTCAGGACCACAGGACGAGTTCGAGAGATCGATCGTCTACTGTACATAGTATTTTGAACCGACTGGTTTGTCGGATGAGACTTTAAACTGTGGTCTCTATATGACCTTAGCTGTTGTTGGGACGTTAAACCCATCCACATTGACATCCTTATCCCTTGCTGGGATATTAAATTGATTATGCAATACTTATAGCTTAATAGCTGTTTTAGAGTTATTGCGAGAAATATTTTCTCGAAATAACTTGTAAACAGCTGAGCTATGAGAACTGCGCCAATGGCACCTGATATTGTACGCAGTTCAGGCTATCTGTGATTTGCATAAAAAGTAATCTAGGAGTTGCTGAGATGTGTAACATAATGCCGGTCGAAGTGGGCCAATAACAATTCCCTGTACATTTACCAGATGGCCGATGACGAAGAGACTGAGCTGTATGAACTGGACAGGCTCCTGCCCGAGGTGAAGTCCCTGTGTACGAAGGTCGGCAGTCTGCAGTGTCGCAACTCCACGGACAGGTAATGGATAGCGGGCTTTAGTTTTATTGGGACAAACCTCCTTCTTGCCGCGTGATTTAACCCTTAGGGTGATGGAATCCAAAAATAAATAGAGAATACCAGACTAGTGTCTTTTGATATCAAATGTATCAGGCAAGGCTAGGAAACACATAAGAATTCCGAGGCTTGCCGAGGAATTCCTGCCGTTTCTGAGCCGAGCGTCATCATTCAATGGTAAGTTTTTGTGTTACGGTCATTACTTCAACACCTTATCAGCTACAGTCATCAAACTTTATACATACCTTTACTATGATATGTAGATGAATATAGGACTATTCTCGTGGGTCAAGGTCAAGGCGGAACAAGGCGAGACATTTGATTCCGCGGAATTCTTGTTTCATTATTAAATAGGGAACCAATGATCAAAACAAATTTAAACATTCACTTATTTGAATGTACTTATTCGTTTATTTATACTGTTGAACATTTACAGTGTATTTAGTTGAGCTGCAAAAAGCAAACGGTGTTTCAACTTTATTACAGTATTTTCACTACTCAATTTGAAAATTGAGCTCTGATGTACTAAGCAACAACTCTTTCCTTGATGTTTCGGATGAGGCTTGAAACCTAGATCCTGTCTCTATATGACCTTAATAGCTGTTGCTGAGATGTTAAACCCGTACATTTTCACGGTTTCCCTTACAGACTGTGCCAGTCGGAGATGGCGAAGAGAGCGGCGAAGATGTTGAAACAGATCCTCACGCGGCAGTCGGAGGCACGTGGGGAATCCCAGCCCGCCCTACGGTATGTCTGGTGCCGGGTATTGTCATACTGCTGAACATGACTGCAATACCATACCAATACTAAAATTTCCAGTAAAGTTTTGTCTTTGCAAAAAAAATACGTTATTCATATTGTCGCAACATCTGATGATACCTTGCCAACGGGTCTGCTCTTCGTCTAATGCGGGACTGCTCTTTGCACTCGGTATGTAGCCTATTTCACTAAAATTGCTAAGCATTCTTATCTAGCTAAGTATACTTTGAGGGAGTAATCATTTATTTTTTCCGAAATGCATTATTTCATATAGAACTAACGACTGCATATATTTGATGATTATAAGTATGCAGAATTATTATACTGAATTTATTACATTATCACAGCCAAAATGGCTGTGATAATGTAACAAATTCAGTATAATTACAATTAATATATTTCACCCTCAAAGTGTATTTAGCAAGATAAGTATACTTTGCAATTTTGGTGAAATAGGCTACTGAAGTGAAGTGTGAGCTCAGTTGTTTGACCAGTCTGTGCATGGAACTTGTGTTAGTGCGTTGGCTGGTGCGAACATATCACTTCTAAGACACGTATTACCTGTCCAATGGCCTTGTTTGTCAGATTTGGGTGTATATACTGCCACTACTGTTAGTAATGGAGTGTGGGATAAATATTTCAATTAAACAATTATTTATTTAAAGTAGTGCAAGAAACAAAAATAATTTGATACTTCTGCTACTATGTAATGGTTGGAGCGCATGAATATATCACAAACTGTGTTGCTGCTTATCATATCTGCTGTAGGGGTAGAACGTTTTTGTCATTCTGTCCGTCCGTAATATTGCATTCAGGGATTCCGATGGGGAAAATAAAAATAATCGCCACTTCAAAAAAAAAAATCAAAAATTGTAAAAAAAATATCGCCAATTGCGAAATGATCGCCAGCGGAATCCCTGGCATTAAAGTTTTTATTTGTCGGTCTAGTCGGCGGCCGGGGGTATCCTTAAACCTCTGCTCACTTGCTGTAGTAAAATTAAGCTGGAATGTCATTATAAATTTTCAATAACACAGTTATTTGCAAACTGCATTTAGTACTTGGCCGTGGACGTACTAGGTAAAGCAGAAATGCAAGATCACCGCAGGTGGTAGTGTAATAATTCTTGTAATTATAAATGAAAGATGTTTCACTATAGGAATGAATGGCCTTTTTGTGGAATTTATCGGGGTATAAACTTGGAAAAGTCGCGGGAATACTGGACGAAGGCCGAAAAGCCTCGTCCAGTATTCCCGCGACTTTTCCAAGTTTATATCACCGATAAATTCCACAAAATGGCCATTCATTCCTTATAATTCCAGCATTTGAAATAAATTCATCAAGAAAATGTGTTTATTTTCCGTTTTATTAAGAATTATTTTAACTGCGCCTCACAGTTACGGAAAGTAGTTTGGCATGGGAGTTTACTGGGATATAAATTTTGGACAGAGACTTGCTACGGGCCAATCAAATGTCAGGGAATTGTGTAAATATTTTTGTGCTGGAATTATAGGTCGTTGGCTCCGTACATCAGCAGCTTACCGATGCCCGAGGATTACATGCTGCAAGAGTTACGGGGCCTGACGAGGAGTTACATGGTGGAACAGTCCGCGTCGTGACGTGACGTCTTCGCCGACAAATGATGTGTAATCTACATGCTTCTGGCGGGATATATGATGCCCAACTGCGGCAATGGCATTATTCGACCTATTGATTCTCTTGTACATTCACTCTAGTTGCATTCTTGTATGTGACAGTGGAATCTGGTTATACAACCTAATGTGAGTATTACGATTATTCGTAATCCTATTTTAGGGGATGGGGCCAAGTGACTTTGGTGTGGTATGGACCTGGCACCAGGTCAGGTTATTCTAATTTCAAGGCTGACTATATTATTATTTTTTCGATGTAAATATTCAGTTCTGATTTTGGGATTTCCCCCCCAGTGCAGCAGGTTATATACAGGATCGAACCCGTTGGCCCGGCCTCAAATGACCTTAGCTGTTGATAGGCCGTTAAACACCAATAAATAAATGTACGTGGTTATCAAGTGGGTGGTAGGTGGGAGCATGCGATGGGTAATTTAATGATCGGGGTTCATCCTTACCGGAATCCCGACTGGAGACCTGGTTTGGCCCTCACATACGTCTTTGGCATTTTGTATGTGACAGTTGAATCTGGTTATACTCCTTATAAGAGTAATCCTACCGGTATTACTTTTAAATAGGGGAAGGGGCCAAGTGACTTTGGTGCGGTATGGACCTGGCACCAGGTCAGGTTATTCTAATTTCAGGGCTGAATAATTTGTATCTCTATGTAAATATTCCGTTCTGATTTTGGGATTTTCCCCCCAATGCAGCAGGTTAAAACGGGGTCGAACCTGTTTGCCCGGCCTTACATGACCTTAGCTGTTGATAGGCCGTTAAACACCAATAAACAAACAAACAAACGTGGTTATCATGTAATCATTTTTTGTGATGGCTGGATGTCTAATTCAGTGACTGAATGGCTGGATGTCTAATTCAGTGACTGAATGGCTGTATGTCTAATTCAGTGACTGAATGGCTGGATGTCTAATTCAGTGACTGAATGGCGAGCAGAAGATGCGCAGTCTGTATCCGATTCCACCAAAATTGCGAAGCTCACTTATCTAGCAAAGTGTACTTTGAGGGAGTAATCATTTATTTTTCACCAAAATGGATTAGTTCATATAAAACTAACGACTGCATACATTTGATGATTAAATGTATGCAGAATTATTATTCTGTGATAATGTAATAAATTCAGTATAATAAATTTCCTTAAATTGAAAAATTTCTCCCATAGGTGTACTTTATAGCAAGATAAGTATGCTTAGCAATTTTGGTGAAATCGGCTATCGGTCTGGGGCTACGCTGGTCGTAATTGTTATAAGGTACCTTTTCTCAGCTGGCGGCCCACATAGAGCTCGCTCGTCAACCCGATGCATTCGGGGGAAACTTCAATTTGAAGTGGAAATTTCAATTTTCTTTGCACCATGTTCTTTATGTTGCGGCTCTATTCAATTGTGGCTTAGGGGGGTGTATGGCATTGAGCTTCAATACTGCGAGTTCAATCCTCGCCCTAGGCGTGAAAATACGTGCGGTACATAGTATTTCCATCCCACTGGTCTGTTGGATGAGACTTTGAATTGTGGTCACGTCTCTATATTACCTTAGCTGTTGATGGTACGTTAAACCCATTCACTTTTCACATTTTCACCTGCCACAAACATATTCTTGTATGTGTATATTCTTGTATGTATATATTCTTGTATGTATTGGACTTCAGTACTGGAGGTTGTGAGTTCAATCTTCGCCATAGGCATGAAAAATACTTGCATGGTATTTCCATCCTACTGGTCTGTCGGATGAGACTTTATATAAACTGTGATCCTGTCTCTATATTAAGCTGTTTCTGGTACGTTAAATGCATTCACATTTTCACCTGCCACAACATATTCTTTCATGGAGTAGTTAGAAACTTTGAGATGAACATGTGACAGCAAACTGGTGTATGTATTGTGTCACAATGTATAGAGCTTAAGATGCTGTGTATAGGCTACTATTAGAGTGACCGATACAAAACTTCGTACATGTATGTGACTGACTGGAATAATGGGGCTTATGGGTTTTGCGACCAGTGTAGATCCAGATCAGACTGTGCATCCGCACAGTCTGATCCGGATCTAAACTGTTCGCCATTCCATCAATGAAACGTCAATCTCGTTTCAAACAACAGGGGTGGGAATTTTCAGAATATATCCTGAAATCGGAATTTGACGTTCCTGATAAATGCAGTAAAATACTGTTTTAACATGGGAAGTAAACCTTTACACATTTGTGGGTGTCAAAAATATGTTTGTTTAGCCATTTTCAGGATTTGGCATTTAGAACTTCTCGCCACTAAAACAAAACATATAGATCGTTATCGGGCTACAGGAGTGTGCTATTTTATCAGGATCTACGCTGGTCACAAATCCCATAAGCCCCATTACTCCAGTCACAGCCACATATGAGCTCCGCTGCAAATATTTGAATATATGGAGGAACTTTCATCAATGACAATTGATTATGTATTTTATTAAACAAGCAAATACAGAGCTCCAGATAAGGTGCACATTGGCATATTTTACGCACTTATCTTAGCCGAATTACGCATTGATTATCAAAAGTGGGAGTACAAAAAAACTTGCAGCAATGTGAAAACGCGTATTGATTTGCAAATTGAGTAGTGAAAATACTGCATAAATACTTGAAAATTTACTTAGTTGAGCTGCAAAAAGCCAACACTGCTTTTTGCAGCTCAAATAAGTGAATTTTTAAAATTTATATATATTTAATCATTTGTTCCCTATTTAAGAAAATCAATAATACATTTGTAAAAGTAATTTGAAATCTAGGGGTATAATTACTCTTTAGACTCACAACTTATCTGGAGCTCTGAAATACGTGTCGTACATTAAATCATTGTTACGTTGGTTGTGTTTGAATCAAAACCTGCAGAAACAAATCATGTATGACCTTTGATTCACTTTGATATTTAACTACGGTAGGTATGAACAAAATAATATTTTCATTGTATTACATGTACCTGGTCTTTCGGATGAGACTTGAAACCGAGATCCCGTCCCTAAATGACCGTAGCTGTTGCTGGGACGTTAAACCTGTTCACTTTCATTGTATTGCCATCTCACTGGTCTTTGGAAAGAGCGTTTTATACCGAGGACCTGTCTCTACATGACCTGTAGCCGAGTTCACCAAAATTGCTATAAAGCATACTTATCTAGCAAAGTGTAGTTTGATGGAGTAATCATTTATTTTTCCCAAAATGCATTATTTCATATAGAACTAACGACTATGCAGAATTATTATACTGACTGTATTACATTATCACAGCCAAAATGGCCAAGTGAATCAGTGTATTAAGGGTGCCTGGCACAGGATTATGACACTGTCGGAGCTGATGGTTTCCATGGTAATTTCAGTGCTGATTGGATGGTGCATGTTTTGGAGTTGTCTATATCCATGCATGACCAGTAATGATTATTGTATGTGACTGCGGCCTGCCTGCTTTATTATACTATTCATGCTCGTCATATTCAGTGCTACATGGACAATCTACCCCCACCCCCTTTGCTCGCAATTGTTTACAGACCGACTACCAAGTTAGTCAATCATCCATCTGTGGTAACCCTTTCAACACTACAGCCCTCTATAGTGGTGTTTGCAAACGGTGTCGATCCAGATGAGCCGACTCGTGACGAGCCGTCTCATCAGGATCTGCACTTTTTGCAAGCAATTTTCATAATTTTTAGAGAAAAACAATTTGTGACAATTGGATTGGTTGGAAAATTAACATATCAAAATCCATTCCAGTTACGTAGGGTTGACAGGCTTGAACCTAGCATACTTGGTCGTGTGTCATTCCGACTGATGCATAAATTGACATTCATATTCGGAAAACAATTCGGGAGAAAATTTTGTTCTTGCACACAGCAAAATGTAGCGATGCATTCGAGGGGGAAAATGTAGTGAAAATGCGAAAATAAATTCAAAAATTCAAAAATAAACATTTCAAGCCAACAAATTGGTGACGAGAAAATGTTTAAATTTTAATTTTTATTATTATTATTATCATTATGTTCCATAACATGATGATACCAGGTGTTGAAACTGTGGATTTAAGGTGCATGTATCTCACGGTATAAAGTTACGTTATTAACCCTTTCAACACCAAGTAACTTAATAGGATGTTCCATGCCAATGTTTCACGCTATTTCATTAATTTTGTTCATTCAAATTATCCCATTCTCCTAAAAGGGTAATCTGTACGACGTTTAAAATTATTAACAAACAGTGGAGATCCTGATGAGACGGCTCGTTACGAGCCGGCTCATCTGGATCTGCACTGTTTGCAAACATTGTCTCTATAGAGGTCTGTGGTGTTGAAAGGGTTAAATGTCATTCATCATTGTTAGAATTTGCTCATCTTCACCGTTCTCATAAAATGCGCTTCATTCCATTTATAAATTTTTACATGAAATAACTGAAACAGGTACAGCCATGAAGAAGGCGTCAATGGCAGATAATAATAATTGTTTTTCTCGCTTACCCTACTTTATCCCTTTCAGCTCCACTGGCCTGTATAGTGGTATTGGCAAATAGTGTAGATCCAGATGAGCCGGCCTGTGACGAGCCTTTAGCCATTTTTTTGGCGTCAAAAAGTTAGTACACGTACTTGACAGATTGCTTCAATATTTGGACACTTATACATGTAAACATTTTGAACACTCATGCTGCCATTAACATGACCTTCATTTTTTTGCGGAAACAGAATTATACAAGCTTCTTCATCATGCTATACAGGCCCGTACGCAGGAATTAATTTAGGGGGTGCGTTATCGACGGCGTGAAGGGCCGGAGTTGCTAAAACAATTGTTTACACATACACGGACAGACCTCGGCAGATTAAGGTGGGTGTGTACGCCCCCGTCGTCGCACCCCCTCTGCGTACAGGCCTGGTGTAACTTTAATAGTGCTTGACGGATCGCTTCAATATTTGGACACTTGATGTAGTATGAAGTGGTCACTATGAACCTATAAAATCATGTTCGTGTGACGTATTTATCTATCATGCTAATGGTATATTCTCAATAATGTGGTGGTGACTGGAGAAATGAGGCCTATGGGATTTGTGACGAGTGTAGCTCCTGATCAAATAGCATACACCTGTAGCCTGGTAACAATCTATATTGCTTGTTACAAGGGTGACTGGTGTTTCATGGATGGAATGGCGCACAGTGCAGATCCTGATCAGACTGCGGATGCACAGGCTGATCTGGATCTACACTGGTCGCAAAACCTATAAGCCCCATTTCTCCAGTCGCATATAATTGGATAGGTTTGTGAAATTACGTAACTATTGCCGAGGCTAAACTGCAGTATACAAATGTACATAACGTGTCAATTTTGTTGAAAATTGCGGAAATAAATGAACTTATAAATTGATAGTGGTGTTATGTGTGGCTTCATTGTCGCGCCTGCTTTCGCAGAAGGCGCGATAGGTTTGAGCACTGAACTTCAATGTTGGAGGTTTTGGGTTCAAACCGCGCCTTTGGCATCAAAAATACTTGCCTAGTACATGTATTTCCATCACACTCGTGTTTCGGATGAGACATAAAACCGAAGTCCCACCTCTACATGACATTACCTGTTGCTGGGACGTAAAATCCATTCACTATCACTTGTTGGTTCACTATAGGAATGAATGGCGTTTTTGTGGAATTTATCGGGGTATAAACTTGGAAAAGTCGCGGGAATACTGGACGAAGGCCGGAAGGCCTCGTCCAGTATTCCCGCGACTTTTCCAAGTTTATATCCCCGATAAATTCCACAAAAAGGCCATTCATTCCTTATAATTCCAGCATTTGAAATAAAGTCATCAAGAAAATGTGGTGGGTGGCAGGTGGGAGCACGCGATGGGTAATTTAACGATCGTGGTTTATCCCTACCGGAATCCCGACTGGAGACCTGGTTTGGCCCTCACATACGTCTTTGGCATTTTGTATGCGACAGTCGAATCTGGTTATACCCCTTATGTGAGTATTACGATTATTCGTAATCCTATTTTAGGGGAAGGGGCCAAGTGACTTTGGTGTGGTATGGACCTGGCACTAGGTCGGGTTATTCTAATTTCAGGGCTGAATATATTTGTTCTCGATGTAAATATTCCGTTCTGATTTTGGGATTTTTTCCCCCAATGCAGCAAGTTAAAATGGGATCGAACCCGTTTGCCCGGCCTTACATGACCTTAGCTTTGATAGGCCGTTGAACACTAATAAACAAACAAGAAAATGTGTTTATTTTGACAGACGGCAACCATTTGTTTACATTGACAGCGCTGACAGCGCACCTGTAGAAAGTAGTTTGGCGTGGGAGTTTACTGGGATATAAATTTTGGACAGAGACTTGCTACTTGCCAATCAAATGTTAGGGAATTGTGTAAATATTTTTTTGCTGGAATTATCGTCAGATTTGTAAAATTGGAGCTCGTCGCATAATCCAAGATGGCCGGCGTGGAAAAGTTGGTCAAATTATTTAAAAAATCTTCTCACAACCCGCCAGACCGATTTCAACGAAACTTGGCAGGAATGATTGATAGTCGGTGCTGTTTCAGATCTGTTCAAATGATGACCCCAGGGTAAAAGATGGGCGTGTCAAGTAGAATCACTTCTGTTTTTGTCGAAATCGGAAAATTATGTTATCCAAGATGGCGTCCAAAGGTTCATCCTTTTATTAGAGATTTCAAACATTTTCTCGTGAACCGCTTGGCCGATATTGTGGTCCGTGGGTGAGTTATGGTCTGTGGGTGAAGCCTTTTCATATTTGTTAAAATGGAGGTCGAAGCATAATCCAAATGGCTGCTGTAGAAAATTGGGTCAAATTCTTAAAAAATCTTCATCTCACGAACTGCCGAACCGATTTCGACGAAACTTGACAGGATGATCAATATCCAATGCTCTTTCAGATTTGTTAAAATGATGACCCCGGGATAAAAAACGGGCGGGTCAGAAACTATGGTCGTGTCATCAAATCGAAAGTATTGAGCAGGCAATCACACTGCAGCATTTTTGTCGAAACTGGATTTCATCATCCAAGATGGCTGTCAAAAGGTTATGCTTTTTTTATACGCCCGTTTGAAAAAATGGGACGTATTATGTATTCATCTTGTACGAACGGGCGGGCGGGCACAGATTGTCCACGCAATAACTAGAGTGCTACTTGATTGATTGTAACCAAATTTGGTATACATGTTTATCACGGCAAGCCGAAGAAGCCTATTGATTTTCAAAAAATTCTGATAGCTTGGCTCCCCATGGCGGTCATTTTTATTTTTCGCACTCTGTATCCTTGTCTACGCAATAACTCAAGTTCTACTTCACCGCTCGTAACCAAATTCGGTATACATGTTTATCACGGCAAGACGAAGAAGCCTATTGATTTTGAAACATTTCCGATGACTTATCTCCCCTTGGCCATTTTTAATTTTCTTCCTCTATCCTTGTCCACGCAATAACTCCAGTTCTACTTGACCAATCATAACCAAATTTTGTATACATGTTTATCACGACAAGACGAAGAAGCCTATTGATTTTGAATTTCCCAGGATTTGTCTCGCCTTGGCGGCCATTTTTAATTTTCTGACTCCGTATCCTTGTCCACGCAATAAGTTGAGTTCTACTTAACGGATCGTAACCAAATTTGGTTTACATGTTTATCACGTCAAGATGAGTTATCTCCCTTGTTGACTGGCCTTGCCTCGACGGGCGTATATTGTGACTTTCGGCACTCTTGGTCTGTACTCTTTCCGATTTACTTTATAATGGGGAAAATAATTTCAGGTGAGCAATACAGGCCCATTTGGGCCTCTTGTTTTCATATTTAGTGCACCTTTCAAAGGAATGAGTGCTCCTGCCATACCCCCATGCCACCCAACCCCCCCCCCCCCCCCCCCCCCCCCCCCCCCCCCCCCCCAATCCCCCCCCCCCTCCCAATGTAGCAGGTTAAAACGGGATTGAACCCGTTTGCCCGGCCTTACATGACCTTAGCTGTTGATAGACCGTTAAACACCAATAAACAAACAAAATAGTCTTACAATATAACAAATATTCATGTGTAAAAATTTCAATAAAATCTAAAATCTAAAATCAGATAACATCTGGTTTACTGCTACAATATGATGTCACACAGGACTGCCTATTTTGATAAAGACCATGTGGTCGAAAATTTAATAAAAAGAGTGACTTTAAAATAATGTGTATTAAATGTGCTTCCCTTCGGAGGTTATTGGAAATTAGTATATTTTTCATTTAAACGTTAGAAAACAACACAACAATTGTCGTCTGCTGTTGCTTTTATATCTTGCCATATTTCTCAATAAAAACATGGTTTGACGGCAAATTCCCAATGCAAATGATTCTAAATTGCTGTCAAAGCATGTTGTAAATTATTCTAAAGTGCTGTCAAAGCACGTTTTTGATGATAAAAATGGAAAATAGAAAATAAACAGCAGACAACAAAAATCAAGATAGCGGTGTACGGGTTAAAGTACAGACCTGTTTGTCCACCCGCAATTACATATTGTATCTACTGTCTGTTCCACGTTTTGCTGTTACTTTTTTGTTTTTGATGAAAAAGTACTTTCTTTTAAATATGTTTTAGATTTAATGTGTTTAATGGCCAAATGTTCGTCGGCAGCAAAACGTGGAACAGACTGTAGATTGATTTATTCACTTTATAGAGTCGTGTATGGTGCACAATGAACGCTTCAAATTAAATTACTAAACGGGCATATTTAATGTGTCTGTCATAATAAGGTTTTCTTAAGTGCATTTTAATTTATACAAATTACAAAGTAGCACTTCGGGACCGTGATCTATTAAATTGGATCTAGCAGTGTATATCATTATCCGGCCATTATAGGACTCCAGGGTCGCTGTATTTATTTCACATTACTACTGGTTTTTATGCCCCACCACAATAGTGGATGGGGCATTTAGTGCACCCTGGCCGTCCGTCACCAACCTTGTAAGTCGTAAAACTTTTAAACCGTACTGAAACTTGGTATGTAGCTTCCTTATGATGAGTAGATGCGCAAAGTTTATTTTGATTTTTGATTCGACCCTGGTGTCCTGGATTATCTTCCCCTTTTCAAATTTTCAAATTTTGGCTTGTAAGTCGTAATTTATGTATACAGGTTATTCTAATTTCAGGTCTGAATAAACTTTTTCTCAATGTAAATATTCCGTTCTGATGCAGCAGGTTAAAACGGGATCGAACCCGTTTGCCCGGCCTTACATGACCTTAGCTGTTGATAGGCCGCTTAACACCAATAAACAAACAAACATGAAACATGAATTTGTAGGTGTGATATGAACAGTGCATAAGTCTGATTTTATGATGAATCTACACAACACGGGAATCTACAAAATTAATTGTATCTCCTCTGAATTCATGCATAGGCAAAATCCCGCATTGTAAGTGTCGGGTTTGCATTGTGCGGTGAGATAGCACCCTGTCTCATAAGATTTTCATTAAAACTAAGTGCTATTGAATAATAATTTGTTATAATGTCAACATTCTACTCTACATACAAGAGTCTATTGAGAGCCCCGTAATCATACACCTATAATCAATGTTCATTATCGGTAGGAGTTTTTTTCCACTGGCTCTTGAATTAAGCGACTTTTAAGCACTGTCATGCTGAATACACCTATAAGAGGTATAATGTTGTCAAATAAAATCAACATTTGATCAAATTTTATCAAATAAAAAAAATTGGTGAGGGTGACTTTTGTTATTGATAAAAAAGTACTTATTTTAACATTTTTTAGATTTAATGTGTTTAATAGCCAAAAGTTTGTTGGCAGCAAAATGTGGAACAGACAGTAGTGAAATTAATTTAAATAAAGTTAATTAGTAACCATCCATTGCAAACGTGTTTATAATACTGAAAAATAACTAGCATTGTAAATGCTAGTTATTTTTCAGTATTATAAATAAAAAAAATTACCAATCCACAATTTTTCCAGGGGACAATTATCTACATTTGGGTTCAGAAATATGATACAAATTTCTACAATTAAACTATTTTTTCTTAAGCTGATTCAACACTTTCTACGCATATCTGAGTGCCAGTGCCTTTAATTACTGGTACATTATCTTTTTTGGGGTAAAATCTAATTTTAAATAAGATCATCATCTCATGGGAGCCGTCATTAACTAGACATGTTGTTTCTTGTACGGATTTGCCCGTGTTGACAGTGGACATTTGCCTAGATAGTGTATGGGTTTAACTCTTTGCATGCTGGGAAATTTGTGGGCTATAAATAGTTCAAAACTAGCAGACAAGAATTCATCATATTTTCTTGTATTTCTCCCCGTAAATATCATGAATATGTCTTGGAATTTCATTAGAATTGAGTCCTGAGGACTCAATTCTAATGAAATTTCAAGACATATTTACAGAGAGAAATAAAACATATACTCCTAATTCGTTTGGCGGATATTTTCGCTGCTAGCATGCAAAGAGTTGATATGAAAATTAAATTTCTGACAGTCTATGGGATATACGTCGTATCGCTTATGAAAAATTCCTGAAATTACTTTTGAAAACTAGTGGTAATTGTTTTTGAAGTTTGACTGTGACTAGAGAAATTGGGATTGTTGAATTTGTGACCAGTGTAGAACCAAATCATTCGCGCAGTCTGATCAGGATCTGCACTGCTAACAATTCAGTCGTTGAAACACTTATAACAGCCAATATAGAGCCTTAGCTAGAAGGGGCCCGTTTCACTAAACTTCGTACAATGTATGACTAAAATGTTCGTCGGTGCAAATTTGGGATAGTCTGGAAATTTTAATTGATGGATTTACATTTATTGAACATAGGCTGCATATGCAGGCTATGCTCAATGAATAAATCCAATAAGTGTTTACAAGAAAACAGTGTTAATGTGAAATTTACAGACTATCATAATTTTGCACTGATGAACATTTTAGTTGTACAAAGTTTAGTGACCACGGGCCCCGGATCTGGAGCTAGACTGGCCACAGATGCCATCAGTTCCAATTCTCCCAACGCAGTCACAAATGACATTGAATCAAGAATTGTCAGACCACCAGTTCTGAGATAGTTAACAACATTTGATAACATTTAAGAAAATGTCCCAAACTCAGTTTCGGGAAAATACTGTATCACATAATACAGTTGGACGTTTCTAAACTGGATACCTACGAGATACTCTGGGTGTCCGGTTTAGAGAGGTCCCACTGTAATTCAGGTACAATGTACTAGTATGTGAACACTCTGAGGCACATTTGTCAACTTTGCAATCATGAACAGACATTTCTGTTACAGATAGCAGGTGGCTGGTTGAGAGCATGTAGGCTGTCTTGTCACTTGAGTTGGATCCGGTTATAAATACCCATTTTATCAGGGATCTGAATTTTCCTCTTGTTAGAGGATTTCCTCTTGTTTAATAAAATTTAAAAAATATAAGTGCTGGATTTTGTTGCAACTGCCCAAAAATCATATTTTTGTAGAGGGGTGAATGTTTCCTTTTTTTGTCTCATTTTTATTAGCTCGACTATTCAAAGAATAGTTAGAGCTTATGTAGTCACCCCGGCGTCGGCGTCACCGTCACGCCTTGGTTAAGGTTTTTAGTCAAGCTTGTATATGGAATACATCAACAACCCCTCACCTGTATTTGATCTTGACCTACATTTAACCTTGAATTACTTAGTTAATTCCCCTTGGTTAAGGTTTTTAGTCAACCTTTGTTAAGGTTTTTAGTCAAGCTTGTAGATGGAATACTATTGTGCATACAGATACCATACTTGGACAACCTTTTCTCATAGGGATGTACATCAATAACCCCTGATCTATATTTGACCTTGACCTACATTTCCTCTTTAATTACCGTACTTACTTAATTCCCCTTCATTAAGGTTTTTAAGTCAACCTTGGTTAAGGTTTTTGGTCAAGCTTGTAGATGGAATACTATTGTGCATACAGACACCATACTTGGATAACTCTTTCTCATAGGGATGTACATCAATAACCCCTGACCTATATTTTACCTTGACCTACATGTAACCTTTAATTACTTAGTTATTTCCCCTTGATTAAGGTTTGTACTCCTGGGCCTACAGCAACCATACTTGGACAACTTCATCTCCTAGTGATGTACATCAATAATCCCTGACCTATATTTTACCTTGACCTGCTTGTACCCTTCCATTACTTAGTTATTTCCCCTTGGTTAAGGTTTTTAGTCAAGCTTGTATATGGAATACTCCTGGGCATACAGCAACCATACTTGGAAAACTTCATCTCCTAATGATGTACATCAATAACCCCTGACCTATATCTGACATTGACCTACATTTAACCTTGAATTACTTAGTTAATTTCCCTTGGTTAAGGTTTTTACTCAACCTTGGTAGAGGTTTTTATGCGGGCCGCGGCCACCTTGTTTGTCAAGCTATGTGCACATCGATAACCCTCGTAGTCGAGCTATGCTGTTCTCCTACAGCTCTTGTTATCTCATTTACTCGCCCCCCGTTAGCCAGCCTAAAATTACTTTAGTTGTTGACATGCTGTTCAACTCCACTTTAAATAAATAAATATAACTTTTTATTAGTCTTTTATAACTAGAAATTATTGCAATCTTTTTAGTCTACATTCCAGATAAAAAAAATAGTATACAAAAATTGTATGTGTATTTTATCAGATTTTGGGATTAAATCATAAACTCAAGACACTAAGGTACTTTAAATTTGTCTTTGTTAGGTGAAATTTCGTCTTTGTAAGGGTTGATTATTGGTTACTGCTTTTATGTGTTTCTTTCAGACGTCCATTTGTGTTGAATGCAGTCTTTGTGATATTAAATAAATAAAATAATTGAAACTGCTATTGAATGAAAGAAATCACTGTCTGATACTTAACCCTTTCAACACCACAGACCTCTATAGAGACGATGTTTGCAAACAGTGCAGATCCAGATGAGCCGGCTCGTAACGAGCCGTCTCATCAGGATCTCCACTGTTTGTTAATAATAATTTTAAACGTCGTACAGATTACCCTTTTAGAAGAATGGGATAATTTGAATGAACAAAATTAATGAAATAGCGTGAAACATTGGCATGGAACATCCTATTAAGTTACTTGGTGTTGAAAGGGTTAATAAATAGAGGATCTTCGATGCATGTACAGTCCAGTATAGGTGTATGTGTGGATATTGGTAAGAATTTAGCTCTTTAACTCCACGTATATGTTAACCCTTAGTCTTAGACCTCTACACACAACAATTGTCGTCTGCTGTTGCTTTTATATCTTGCCTTATTTCTCAATAAAAACATGTTTTGACAGCACTTCAGAATCATTTCCAATGGAAATGATTCTAAAGTGCTGTCAAAGCATGTCGGAAATGATTATAAAGTGCTTTCAAAGCATGTTTTTCATGATGAAAATGGAAAATAGAAAATAATGGTGAATTGGTGGGTGGTTGGTTGGGCGAACGCAACGACGTAAATTAACGGTAGGGGTACCTCCTTATAGGAATCACGATTTGCCTGGTTTGGCCCTCAATTTTATCTTTGGCTCTTTTGTTACCTGTGAGTTGAATTTGGTTATTGCCCATTATAAAAGTAGTAAGATTATTACTGATCTTACTGCTTTTGGGAGGGGCCAAGTGGTTCTGGTGTGGCGAGGACCTGGCATCAGATCAGGATTATTCTGATTTCAAGGCTGAATATATAGTTTTTTTATTGTAAATATTCAGTTCTGATTTTGGGATTTTCCGCCCATTTCTACAGGTAATATATGGGATTTAGTACTAAATCCATTGACCCGGCCTTGAATGACCTTAGCTGTTGATAAGCCATTAAACCCCAACAAACAAACAAACAAAATAATGATGAATTCATCATGTCTGTATATGCCGTTGCTGTTGAACGGACGTGAAACTCCACCCAATCAATGGCTCCATATCTGGAATATCGGAGACAAATGCTGACCTTTAAGAAATTCGGTACTCTTCTATTAACCCTTAGAATGCGGGGAAACGAAGTGTCGTCTGTTGTTGTTTCATATTTTATCTTTTCTGTCAATAAAACATGGTTTGGCAGCATTTTAGAATCATTTCCATTGGAAATTATTCTAAAGTGCTGTCAAACCATGTTTTTGATGACAAAAATGGAAAATAAAAAATAGACAGCAGCCGACAAAATTTAATTCAGCATTACAAGGGTTAAAGGTATGTGTAGTTCAAGCATATTTAGAATGTACAGCACAATTGTTCAGTTTTACCAGGATCTGATTTAATTGGTGGCAAATACCAAATTTTTGTCACGGACATCTGGTGACAAACGGAGTCTCATGTATTTTGCGACCAGTGTAGCCACATGCCACAACACCACATGCCTGTATATACCGGTAGTGGTATTGGTGACGAGCCATCTCATCAGGATCTACACCTTTTTTAAAGTAATTTTCATATTTTTGAGAGCAAAAGCACCCCTTTCTCATAAATGAGCTAATCTGAAAATCATTTTGTAATGATTGGATTGGTCGGAAAATTAGCATTTCACAGTCCATTCCAATTACTTGGGATTGAAGGGTTAATACATCTTCATTTACATCAGCGATGGGAAAAGACACTAATGCAACTACGCAAGGGTGAAAAATTGTCGGGACGTATATTGGTTGCAAATATTACATAAGGTACCTTGTATTATTTTCCTATTTATGCTATGTGGGCCAATGTTTTCTTATAATAAACAATTATTGGATTTACATTTATTGAGCATAGGCTGCAAATCCATCAATTGAAATTTTCGGACGATCCTAAATTTGCAATTACGAACATTTTAATTGTACGAAGTTTAGTGAAACGGGCCCCAGATTGTTCAAAACCTCTGTTATCTTAACAGACAGTTAACTCCTTAACAGTGTTAATTATTTAACAGTTTGTTAAGCTAACAGAGGATTTGAGCCAATGTTAAGTATTTAACAGTCTGCAAAGCTAACAGAGGTTTTGAGACAATGTTGAGGATTTAACAGTCCGATAAGATAACAGACGTTTTGAACAACCGGCCCTTTTCGGTAAATACACTGGTCACATGCCCAAATAGTACCAGTTTGTCGTGCATCGTCTCGTATATCAATAACTATATCGGACCGCGGGCTTCCGATCTGGATTTGACATAGAAAGTTTAAGTTCATTTTGATGAATGGATACTTAAGTACACATACAAGGTGCAATAAAAGTGTGATTTTTTAACGTGAGTTTGTTAAATGAAATGTGTACACTGTGATATACTGTACTGTATGTACTGTACGACTGTTCGACTGTTCATGATAATGGAACATTTAGTTCATAAACAATCTCTATCGTTTGAATTTTGGAATATTAGATTATGTTTTATTAACCCTTAGACCGCTACACAACAATTGTCGTCTGCTGTTGCTTTTATATCTTGCCTTATTTCTCAAGAAAAACATGGTTTGAAAGCACTTCAGAATCATTTCCAATGGAAATGATTCTAAAGTGCTGTTAAATCATGTTGTAAATTATTCTAAAGTTCTGTCAAAGCATGTTTTTGATGATAAAAATGGAAAATAGAAAATAAACAGCAGACGACAAAAACTTAAGATAGCGGTCTAAGGGTTATGTTTGAGAGACGTTTGGACTGTGATTCTGATAATATGTTATATAATTTATAATTGTCTTGTAAAGTTAAATTTTTTTTTTTTTTTTTTTTTTTTTTTTTTTTTTTCGAAAATTTAAGGCCTCGTCCAGTATTACCGCGACTTTTCCAAGTTTATATCCCCAATAAATTCAACAAAAAGGCCATTCATTCCTTATAATTCCAGCATTTGAAATAAATTCATCAAGAAAATGTGTTTATTTTCCGTTTTCTTAAGAATTATTTTAACTGCGCCTGACGGTTCCGGAAAGTAGTTCGGCATGGGAGTTTACTGGGATATAAATTTTGGACAGAGAATTGCTACGGACCAATCAAATGTTAGGGAATTGTGTAAATATTTTTGTGCTGGAATTATTCAAATATGTGGCTCTGACTGGAGAAATGGGGTTTATCGGTTGTGTAACCAGTGTAGATCCTTCAGCCTGTGCGTCATCCACACAGTCTGATCAGGATCTGTATTTTAGTCACCATTTCATCAATGAAACACCTTTTAAAAAAGCAATATAGATCGTTATCAGGCTACAGGAGTGTGCTACTTGATCAGGAGCTACACTGATCACAAATTCCATAAGCCCCATTTCTCCAGTCACAGCCAAATAACATTTTCACAGGCTGTGAAAAGCATGGGAGTTTACTGTGTAGTGAAGTTCCCTATAACTGTAAACATTTTTTGTTTAACATAATACTCATTTGTCGTGAAATGGTCATACTGTATCACATTCAGATAATTCAGACGTTATACTAGTATTAACTCTCAACAGCACAAAAACTGACATTTTTTCAGTATTTAACCCTTTCCCTGTTTTGTGATATTTCGACTCATCCAAATCCAAAACATCTGAATAAAAGAATCAAATGCTGGGTCAAATGATGGTTAAATTATCTGATAGAGTAGAAAACATTGTGGGAAAAGGAGAAATTGCTTGTTACAAGCAATTTCTCCTTTTCCCACAATGTTTTCAAAAGACATCTTCTGCAGAGGCGTGAAAAGTCGTCTCTATCAGGGAAAGGGTTAATATCAGTATTGTGAACATTTGTTGTGTTAAAAAATCTACAATTAAATTAGTTTTTTCATCACATTCCAATCTTTTTTGAGAACCGCGGCTTTAATGCAAAATATTTTTTACTAATTGATCCGAGTGTGAATTTTTATTGATATTGGTATTGGTAGTTAAGACATCGGTAGTACAGGTTGAAGTAACGGACCGAGGTCTATAAATACATTAAATATGCCTAAAAGCATCAATAAATGAAAGAATTTTTTTTTTCTTCATTTATTGATGCTTTTAAGCATATTTAATGTATTATATATATATAGACCTCGGTCCGTTACTTCAACCTGTGATCGGTAGTACCTGGCAAGACTGCCTGGGATGATATGTGGCTACAATGGTTGCCGAATGATTTGGGCAAGTTTTGTGATGATCCGTGGACCATAACAGTCGTTTGATTATTAACGTTCCTGGTAGTGTTTGCGTATATAGCCAGGTTAATTGAATGCATCTTTATTGAACAATGTTGAATGTGCTATTAAATATGAAATTGCTCCAACCGGCATCTGAGAATATGGCTTACTTCGCGTTAGGATTTTTTATGCCCATCTTTGAGAATGCCGGAGTCTAATGTCTTAATCCATTATATGCCGGATACAATTATAGTACCGGTAATATGAAACTTTTGAGATTTTTTTTTTTTTGCCATTTTTTAAATTTGTTCTTGAAAATATATGTTATTACCACTCATCTGAACCGTCTCGATGAGACGGTTCATATGAGTGGTAACAACATATATTTTATGGAGAAATAAACAAAATAATCAGATTTTTTCAATAATAAGAATCCATATACTTAAATGGGTTAAATTAAGTCATTAGGCTCTGAAATTCTCCTAATTTCAGAACTGAATATATATTTTGTTCGATGTAAATATTCCGTTCTGATTTTGGAATTTTCCCCCAATGCAGCAGGTTAAAAGAGCGATCGAACCCGTTGGCCCGGCCTTAAATGACTGTAACTATTGATAGACCGTTAACCACCAATAAATCAAATCAATCTGAAATTCTCAAGTTAATTTAAAAAAATGCTGATTTTATACATGATTTCCGTTAAGTAAACATTCACCTGTCTAAATGTAACATTCAGAGAAGGTAGATTTTCTCGTGTGATTCTATATTAAATGTTGAATGAACGCATGAATCAATTTCTGACCTGTCTGACGGCATGTGAGGAGCAGTTTAATTACATTTGATCGGGTATCGACGGATAAATTACGTGGATACTACCATAGAAGGATATTGGAAGTAATTTTGCAAATGATCGTAATCAATATTGTTAACATTGACTAGAAGTGTAGGTTGGAAAAAGTGTATGAAGTCAGTATATCAAGGATGATAAATATTTTTAATATCCATTTTAACCTGTCGAATGCGGGAAATGTAAATTGTCGTCTGCTGTTGTTTTATATTTTGTCTGGTTTCTCAATAAAAACATGGTTTGACAGCACTTGAGAATCATTTCCAATGGAAATGATTCTCAAGTGTTGTCAAAACATGTTTTTTTATGAGGAAAATGGAAAATATACAATAAACAGCAGATGACAAATTTAATTCAGCATTGTAAGGGTTAAATGTGTTTACTGTGTGTTCCACGTAAAATCCGGCGGGTTTTGGTCAATTAGGTATATTAAATCTAAAAAATATGTGTTTTTTTTTTTGTGTGAAAAAAAAAAGATTTTCATTTATTATCATGGGCCGAAATGGATTAGGAGAGCAACTACAAGGTATGAACAACAAAAAGTTTTGAAAACTGACCGCAAAACTTGGCTTGATGGATCAGAATGATCTTAAACTAAGAAATGTTAAATTTTGAAAATCTGTCCACAAATACTGAAAAATATTTGTAAAAAATCTATTAATCCCATAGGATTCTTTTTTTTGCAATAAAAATAATATGTGACAGAATGTAAATAGAACAAATTGAGTAGGATAACAATTATTTAACTTAGGAAAATTATGTCATGGTTTGACAATTACCAAAATTGTGTTAATTGCCAAAATCTATTGGCGGCATTTACATGGATCTGTGGATAGAAAGTTTGATTCATATTTAAACCTAATCACAGGACAGTTATAATGTTATAGAATTGTGTATGGGTGATGCAGGTGGACATATTGAAATATCAAGATATTTGTATAAATTTCCAATTCGTTCATGAATATAGAATTTGAATGTATCGATTGAGCAATTTAGCAATTAGCCCTTAGACCGCTACTCACAACAATTGTCGTCTGCTCTTTGTTTTATATCTTGCCTTATTTCTCAATAAAAACATGGTTTGACCACTTCAGAATCATTTCCAATGGAAATGATTCTGTAGTGCTGTCAAAGCATGTTGTAAATTATTCTAAAGTGCTGTCGAAGCATGTTTTTGATGATAAAATGATAAAAGTAGAAAATAGAAAATAAACAGCAAACAACAAAAAATTTAGATAGTGGTCTAAGGGTTAACGATTTATTGCATTGATGCAGGTATACTTCACAGGCAAAAATTATGCCTTATATACTACATGTATATGGATAAACATAAATGCATCTTTGTTTATGTACACATACGTTGTAAATGAACATTGAACTGAGAGTGAGAGGGAATTTCATAAGACAATGTCGCGGTCGGCACCCCTGAAACTCAGTATCGGAACGAGACCGAAGTCCGTCGGCTTTCCACGGCCCAGTGCCCGGATACCTACCCCGATATCACCCTCCGAGGTAAGTTGCTTAAATAGCGTTCAGTTGGGTGGGAGCATGCGAAGGTTAATTTAACCCTTAGACTGCTACACACAACAATTGTCGTCTGCTGATGCTTTATATTTTGCCTTATTTCTCGATAAAAACAGGGGTTGACAGCACTTTAGAATCATTTCCATTGGAAATGATTCTAACGTGCTGTCAAACCATGTTTTTTGATGAGCAAAATGAAAAAAGAAAGAAAATGAACAGCAGATGACACAAATTAATGTAGCAGTGTAATGGTTAATGACAGGTTTCATCCTTACGAGAATCTCGATATCCCTGGTTTTGCCTTCATGTACATTTTTGGCCTTTTTGTTACTTGAGACTTGAATCCGGGTATACCCATTATAAAAGTAGTAAGCTTTGTGCTAAACCTATTACTTTTCGGGAGCGGGGAGTTGAGGATCTGGTGCCAGATCAGGTTATTCTAATTTCAGTGCTGAATATTCAGTTCAGATTTTAGATTCCCCTCCTCCATCTGTACAGGTGAAATATGGTATTCGACCCCGTTAACCAGCTTAAATATAGGGTTACCGTAACTGTATTGTAATTTTGATATTTGTGGCGTATATCAGAAAATGATAGGTCGGAAAATCTGTTTAATGGCGACGTGCTAGCGGAGCCATTAAACATGTTTTCCGACCTATCATTTTCTGATATATGCCGCAAATTTCAAAATTACCATGCGGTTAACCTATTTCTAATGCACTCCTTTACTACTGGCATAGGAATACATATTGAAATAATTTGCGACCATTCATCAACAATGATATACCTGTAATGTATGACCATCAGCCAATCAGATTGCGTTATATGTATAGAGTGCATTAGAAATGACCTTAGATGTTGGTGGGTGGCAGATGTGAGCATGCGATGGGCAATTTAACAATCAGGATTCATCCTTACAGGAATCCCGACTGAGACCAGTAGCCTATTTCACCAACATGGCAAAGTATACTTATCTAGCAAAGTATACTTTGAGGGAGAACTTTTCAATTTAAGGATAAATTTATTAATTTTTATTGTTATACAATGTACTGAATTTATTACATTATCACAGCCATTTTGGCTGTGATAATGTAATAAATTCAGTATAATAATTCTGCATACTTTTAATCATTAAATATATGCAGTTGTTAGTTCTATATGAAACAATGCATTTCGGGAAAAATAAATGATTACTCCCTCAAAGTATACTAGATAAGTATACTTTGCAATTTTTATGAAATCGGCTACTGGTTTGGCTCTCGGGTACGTCTTTGGCATTCTTGTATGTGAGAGTTGAATCTGGTTATACCCTTTATATGAGTAATATGATTGTTACTAATCCTATTACTTTTAGGGTAAGGGGCCAAGTGATTTTGGTGTGGTATGGACCTGGCACCAGGTCAGGTTATTCTGATTTCGGGGCGGAATATATATTTTTTTTTATGTAAATATTCCGTTCTGATTTTGTGATTTTACCGCCAATGCAGCCGGTTGAATAAGGGATCGAACCCGTTGGCCCGGCCTTAAACGACCTTAGCTGTTGATAGGCCATTAAACACCAATACAAGAAATCAAATCAACCCTGTTAACTGGCTTAAAATGACCTTAATTGTTGACAGGCTGATAAACACCATTAAATAAATAATGAATAAGTTGCGTGATACAAAGGACAACAATTACAGTTGACAGACATTTCGCACAGCAATTTTGTAATTAGAAACATGATTTGTGACTGGAGAAATGGGGCTTACAATCAGTCTGAAAACAGGTACACATGGAACTAGCCAGCTGGGGGCCGTTACACTAAACTTTGTACAACTAAAATGTTCGTAAGTGCATATTTAGGATCGTCATGAAATTTCAATTGATGAATTTACATTTATTGAACATAGGCTGCATATGCAGCCTATGCTCAATAAATGTAAATCCAATAGTTGTTTAGAAGAAAACTTTGTTAATTTGAAATTTACAGACTATCATAATTTTGCACTTACATACATTTTAGTTGTACGAAGTTTAGTGAAACGGCCCCCAGGTCTGTCCTTTTCTTCTGACCCACGTCCTTTGCTATTCATGGCATCCATATTCATTGATTGCAGTTCGATATATGGAAGCTGATCAAGAGATGCAATGTGACAAACACGTACAACCTCGTACTGCGGTACCGCCGGGAAAAGACGAGTCCGGCGGTCTCCCTACGGCGCACCAAGACAGCGGTGTTGTCACGTCGACGGAGGCGGCCAGAGTCGGCTACAGACAGCGAGGGCGAGGAATCGGTGACGACCAACACGACGGAAACCATGGAGAACGATCAGTTCTTTAAAGAGGAATTTGACTTCGATGGTGAGGATTGTTGGATATACAGTGGAACCTCTCTAAACCAGGCACCAAGAAAACATCTGTGATCATATTTTTTCTTGGTCATTTATCTCAGGTGATGATGTCTATTCATGATTGCATAGCTCGCAGCTATGGCTCAGAATGATCAAAGGTCCGATTTACAGTGACACCTCTCTAACCCGGACACCCAGGGAACCTCCCAGGGTGTCCGGTTTAGAGAGGTTTCACTGTACCATCTGGGAAGTATGCATGAATGCCATATGTGCAGTCTGTCCTGTGTGTTCACTGTTCGCCAGTAGCGTATTTCACCAACATTGCAAAGTATACTTATCTAGCAAAGTATACTTTGAGGGAGAAATTTTCAATTTAAAAATAAATTTATAAATTTTTATTATACTGAATTTATTAAATTATCACAGCCATTTTGACTGTGATAATGTAATAACTTCAGTATAATAATTCTGCATACTTTTAATCATGAAACATATGCAGTCGTTAGTTCCATATGACATAATGCATTTCGGGAAAAGTAAATGATTACTCCCTCAAAGTATACTTTGCTAGAGCTAGATAAGTTTGCAATTTTGATGAAATTGGCTACTGGTGTCGATAAGAATTTATCAATAATCTTGAATCAATCACACCAGATACTGTATGGTTGAATAAATAAAGCAGCACCTTAACAATACAACATATATTTACACTATTAATGTGTGCATTAGACTATTTGCACAGCTATCAATCCTGTATATGCACAAACTATGCTCCTTTTCATATAACAAAAAGTGGATGGATTTTAAAGCACATTTTGTGCGAAAATATATCTTATGTAAATATTAATTTAATAGCATACAATTCGTTAAATTTATTAATGCCATGTCGCTGGATGTGGTTTGAGTGGACACATATGAGGCTGTGACTGGAGAAATGGGATTTGTGACCAGTGTAGCTCCTGATCAGATGGGACACTCCTGTGGCCTGATAATGATCTATATATCACTTGTTAGAAGCACAGGGAACAGTGTGGATGCACAGGCTGCTCTGGGTCTACACAAGTCGCATAACCTATTAGCCCCATTTCTCCAGTCCAGTCACAGAGACATATCATATTCCTAAGACACTTGATAACATAAATTGTCTCAATATCAATTGGAGAGAAATGCCATCATTACGATAGAGCCCCATTTCTCCATGGAAGGTGACGAAGTTTAGGTGGTCCAAACTGTTTGACTTTTGTTGGCATTTTTGATCCCATTGCGTAGCAAAAATAAGATATAAGGATGCAAAAGCCATCTCTTCGTCCGTCCATCCGTCCGTCATGCTTTCCATTCTGCTATAACTGTTTTACCATATGACCCATTGGTTTGTAACGTCATGTGCATGTTTGTCATTATCCATATTTTCATTCCCCGCCCCACCCATGCTCCTTCCCTTGCCCAAATTCAAGGTAAAATAACATAGAAATTTCTGTCCAGAAGATGCATGCATGTTTCTTCATTATCGTATAACTTCTTTACTGTATGAGTGATTGGCTTGAAACTTCATGTGCATGATTCTCATCATTCATATGTGCATTTCCCATGTCTCCCATGCTCCCACCCACCCCCCCCCCCCACCACCTGGAGGAAATTATAAAGTTTATTTACCTTGACCATGGTGGTCAAGGTAAATCAACTTTATACTTTCCGGTTTAGTAGATTTATAAAGTTTGGTTCAGCTAGATTCATTCTGTTAGGGTTAGGTCTTTACCGTATGAGCGATTCTCTTCAAACTTTATCTGCATGTTTGTCATCATCCATATTCTCATTTCCCACCCCACCCATGCTCCACCATGCCCATGGTCAATGTCAAATAACTTCTTCACTGTATGAGCAATTGTCTTGAAACTTCATGTGCATGTTTTGCATCATTCATATTTGCATTCCCCATGCTCATCCAGTGTCCAAGGTCAAGGTCAAATATCTTTGAAATTTTTGGTTCAGTAGATTTTAAGTTTTGGTTTTGTTAGCTTCATTTGGTTGTAACCTCTTTATCATGTGAGTAATTTTCTTCGAACTTCATGCACATGTCTGTGATCATCAATACTTTCATTTCCTATCCCACCCATGCTCCCCCATACCTAAGGTCAATGTCAAATAACTTCGAAATTTCCAGTTCATATATATGTGCACGTTTCTCCATTCTCGTATAACTTCTTTACTGTATCATCTATTAGCTTAAAACTTCATGTGCGTGTTTATGATCCAGCCACTACAGCGATGGGATACATACCGCTGGTCTTTTATTACAGCGGAGGAGGAACCAAATGAGCCGCAGTATCCCCACCTGGTCCATAAGCCGGGAACCTGGAACCAGGAAATCTACCTGAAGGCGTGCAGGGTCTACGATGCCGTGCCATGCTCCCGCTTCTATAAGCAGCTCACCACAGACAGAATCGTGTTGAAGGGGCAAAGACTGGGCCCTGCGGGGACAAAGGCCTGCTGTATAGCTCTGTTGGTACGTACAGATGCACGCACATGCAGAACATATGTATCCAATCAATATTAGCCCTTTCACCCCTAAGTAACTGGAATGTTACTTTTCTGACCAATCCAATCATCACAAAATGATTTTCAGACTCGTCCTTTTATGAAAAGGGGGTTGTTTTTGTTCTCAAAATTGTGAAAATTACTTGCAAAAAGTGCAGATCCTGATGAGACGGCTCATTACGTCCCAAAGAAGCTACATTTTATCACATATGACTGCGACTTGAAAAATGGTGCTTATGGCATTTATGACCAGTCTAGCTCCTGATCTTCTAACGAAGTCCTGTGGCATAATAAGCCAAGGCCATGTGGCATAATACTGTCTGTTTGACGCAGGACATATGTTTCTCTGACTGAACGGTGATCAGTGTAGATCCTGATCAGACTGCGCGTTTGCAAAAGTCCTATTTCTCCAATCACAGCCATAATTATTATAATGAACTACCGGTATTACTAAAAAGCAGGTACACATATACTGCACATCAAAAACGGATTACAAGTATTTTTTTCAAGTTTCAAAGAACATCAAAAACGAACTAAAGGTTTTGTCACCCATAAAGGACTGGATCAATCAAAAGTCAATAGCACGTGAAATCACGATCTGATATCTGCATACCACCCAAGTACTGTATACGAAAAGAAACCTTTATGTAATAATGTTCATTGCTCGAATCTTATAATGTTGTCATTAACATTTTCGCAGTTGGCATTAACATTTTCGCAGTTGGCATTAACATTTTTGAACGATTTAGAACCGTAAATCTATTTCTCTATAATTCGATGCTGCAGACGGTCTGAAAGTTTTCGAATTTTATGTCAACCTCAGACAAACCTGATACTGTTTATGCCTGACATGCTTATTTGTGGCTGTGCGTGGAGAAATGGGGCTTATGGGATTTCTGACCAGTGTATATCCAGATCGGACTGTGAATCTGCACAGTCTGATCAGGATCTGCACTGTTCATCATTCCATCAATGAAACGCCCATTATGCTTCTAACAAGCAATATTCATGTATTAGACTACAGGAGTGCTATTTGATCAGGAGCATCACTGGTAACAAATCCCATAGGCCTTATTTATTCAGTCACAGCCACATTTGAATTTACAATCTTACTCGTGAAATATGCATTTGAAACACAGGTATACTGAGGCACCTTTGACCTAGGTTCAACTCATTATGCGGCACAGCTTGGTGTCTTGGTAGACATGTATTCATATAATTTACCACATCGGCATGTATTGCAGATTATAGGTCACTGCACGATGTATGTCATTAGCCTATTTCTTGTTGAATGCACCTATACATTCTAAAGCACTCCCAACTTGCCATTTTTGTTGAAGAAATAACAAAATTCCCCCCACCCCACAGTTGAACAAATTACGCACCTTAACTGGAGCTCTCCCTATATGGCTTCGCCAGCAGCCTTGATAATAAAAAGAGTTATTGGATAAACAAAACAACTTCAACGCACTTGCCTTACAAGCAAGGTGAACATAAGTACTTAGTGACCTTGACCTTCTACGGTTGGACATGGGTCCAAAGCACCAACCCTAGACACACATTGTGACCAAATATTATCAAAATCAGTGAAGCGGTTCATACATTATTGAAAAATGAAATGTACAAGTACTAATGTTATATCCCCTCTTGCCTATCTGTGAGGGGATAATAAGGGAGACAACACAATGAAAGTATGTACATACACTATGTTCTAAAGGCATGTGTCTAGAAAGTACAACACAATGAAAGTGTGTACATACACTATGTTCTAAAGGCATGTGTCTAAAAGTACAACACAATGAAAGTGTGTACATACACTATGTTCTAAAGGCATGTGTCTAGAAAGTACAACACAATGAAAGTGTGTACATACACTATGTTCTAAAGGCAGTGTAGAAAGTAACACAATGAAAGTATGTACACATGTTCTAAAGGATGTGTCTAGAAGACCACAATGAAAGTGTACATACACTATGTTCTAAAGGCATGTGTCTAGAAAGTACAACACAATGAAAGTGTGTACATACACTATGTTCTAAAGGCATGTGTCTAGAAAGTACAACACAATGAAAGTATGTACATACACTATGTTCTAAAGGCATGTGTCTAGAAAGTACAACACAATGAAAGTGTGTACATACACTATGTTCTAAAGGCATGTGTCTAGAAAGTACAACACAATGAAAGTATGTACATACACTATGTTCTAAAGGCATGTGTCTAGAAAGTACAACACAATGAAAGTATGTACATACACTATGTTCTAAAGGCATGTGTCTAGAAAGTACAACACAATGAAAGTGTGTACATACACTATGTTCTAAAGGCATGTGTCTAGAAAGTGCTATCAATTATAACCATTTTCGATATAAGGGAAATTCTTTCATCATTCTCAAAATCTATTATGACCAGCAAGCTTCATCGAGTTGATAATCTACTGTATAGATGGACAAACCAGGTGTAAGTAAAAATTGATTTGTAAGTTAGCACCAACTGTCTGTTCGAAGCAGGACATATGTTTCTCTGACTGAACGGTGATCAGTGTAGATCCTGATCAGACTGCACATTTGCGCAGGCTGATCTGGATCTTCACTGGTCACAAAAGTAACCCTCACGACGCTGAAATTACACTCTGTCGTCTTCTGATTAGTGTCTATTTTTGCTCTATGAAAACATGCTTTGAAAGCGCGTGAGAATCGATTCTAATGTGCAGTTAAAACATGTTTTTGTTAAGAAATCAGTTAAAAGGGAAAGTCAGTCAGCAGACGACAATATTTGGTTCCCGCGACCATCACAATGCTGAATTAAATTGTATTGTCTACTGTTTATTTTTATTTTCCATTTTTGTCATCAATTACATGGTTGACAGCACTTTAGAATCATTTCCAATGGAAATGATTCTAAAGTGCTGTCAAACCATGTTTTTATTGAGTCAAGAAGAGAAAATACGAAACAATAGCAATGACAATTTACGTTTCCCGCATTTTTCGGGTTAAGGGTTCAGTAAATGTAAATGTTTGGATTTAACGACGTCTCTGGCTCGATGACCTTGCATGTCTTCTCCCAAGAAGGAGAGAAAGGAAGGAGGTGGAAACAGAGGAAACCGGCCCCAGGGTGCCTAGCTCTAATTAGAATAGTCCCCTCTGGTTGTTTAACGTGCCCAGACTCTCCTTCAAATCTGATACACGGGACCACCTTTTAAAGTCCCATCCGAAAGAACTAGTATCTCTAGTAACGCCTTGGAACTGAACCCTGAATCAAACCCGGGTCTCCAGCATGGCAGTCCTACGGTGTTACCCCTCGGCCACAGTCTGCTCTTAAGGGTTCAGTATGACATATCCTATTTATATGACCCCTCCCCCCGCCCCCCCCACACCACCACCACCACCACCTCCCCTACCCTAACTACTGTTTTTGTAAATATCAATTTCCTAATTTGTTTTTATTGTCTGAAAATGTTTTGTATTGATAGAATTAATATATGGTTTGGTCATCTGTTGTTGATTATTGTAATAAATACTTAGTTAGGGGTGGGTGGGTGTGGGGGTCCTGGGTCCGCACCGTTCCTGGATCGAAACGAGCCATCTCACTTTTGTGAATATGTTGAGGCTTTATACAAACTTTACTCTTTATTCAGGTGGGTGGTAGGTGGGAGCATGCGATGGGTAATTTAACGATCGGGGTTCTTCCTTACCGGAATTCCGACTGGAGACCTGGTTTGGCCCTCACATACGTCTTTGGCATTTTGTATGTGACAGTTGAATCTGGTTATACCCATTATGTGAGTATTACGATTATTCGTAATCCTATTTTAAGGGAAGGGGCCAAGTAACTTTTGTGTGGTATGGACCTGGCACCAGGTCAGGTTATTCTAATTTCAGGGCTGAATATATTTTTTCTCTATGTAAATATTCCATTCTGATTTTGGGATTTTCCCCCTAATGCAGCAGGTTAAAACGGGATAGAACCCGTTTGCCCGGCCTTGCATAACCTTAGCTGTTGATAGGCCGTTAAACACCAATAAACAAACAAACAAACTCTTTATTCAGGGGTGATTGGGTCAACTATCACCTATCCTATTTATAGGAGTCGCTGAAGCTGCACACTCTGGACCTGACGGACAACGATCTGGGTCCTCGTGGTGCACAGTACGTTGCTGAGATGCTCCTGGAGAACAACTTTTTCAAACACGTGGTATGTCACCATAGTAACCTCGTCAGAATCCATATGCTATATCTGAGTCATAATTTTGTCAATTCATTTTCAACCCGTACATATGTTCGCTAACTAATTATGATTGTTATTTGAACAATGTTTATGATGATCCAACTGTATAGAACACCAATAATTTGAGCTAATTAGAATTAACTCTGCATGCTAGCGGCGAAAATATCTGCCAAACAAATTAGGACTATAGGTTTTATTTCTCTCTGTAAATATGTCTTGGAATTTCATTAGAATTGAGTCCTCAGGACTCAATTCTAATGAAATTCCAAGACATATTCATGATATTTACAAGGAGAAATAAAAGAAAATAGGATGAATTTTTGTACGCTAGTTTTGAACTATTTATAGCCCACAAGTTTCCCAGCATGCAAAGAGTTAAATAAATGTCTGGCTGTGACAGGAGAAATGGAGTGTATGTGATTTGTGACCCATGTAGCTCTTGATGAAATAGCAGACGGCATGAAACGGGTAGCCTGTAGCCCGATAACGATATATATTGTTTGTTAGAAGCATGATGGAGGTTTCATTGATGGAATCAGCGGATGTGCATGCTGATCTGTAGCCTATTTCACCAACATTGCAAAGTATACTTTCCTAGCAAAGTATACTTTGAGGGAGAAATTTTCAATTTTAAGATAAATGTATTAATTTTTATTATGCTGAATTTATTACATTATCACAGCCATTTTGGCTGTGATAATGTAATACATTCAGTATAATAACTCTTCATAGTTTTAATCATCAATATATGCAATCATTAGTTTTATATGAAATAATGCATTTCGGAAAAATCAATGATTACTCCCTCAAAGTATACTTTGCTAGATAAGTATACTTTGCAATGTTGATGAAATCGGCTACTGGATCTGCACCCATAAGCCCCAATTCACTAGTCACAGCCACACTTATTAACGTTAGAACAATTAATTGTATCCCCCCGGACGAAACTCGAATACCCTTTGGAATATTTTCATGAAACTTCACATATGCATAGACCATGACCATGAAGGTGGGTCGCACAATAATGACAACTCTTGTCTCATTATTTCGAGTTATCTCCCTTTGTTTTTTTGCGCACTGATTTCATAACTTGAATACCCTTTGGAATATTTTCATGCAACTTCACACATGCATAGACCACGACCCAATGGTGTGTTGCGTGCAAGATATACAACTCTTACCTCTCTAATCATTTTAGTTATCTCCCTTTGTTGGCTGCCTGTAGGCGGGGAGGGGGATATGAACATGCGCTTGTGTACAAATGTCAATTTCTAGTTTCTGGTCCATTTATGAAAAGGTGTTTTTTTTTGTTCTTAAAAATATGAAAATGATTTGCAAAAATTTCAGATCCTGATGAGACGGCTCGTCATGAGCCGGCTCATCTGGATCTTCACTTTTTACCAATACCACTATACAGGCCTGTGGTGTTGAAAGGGTTAAATAAACACAAATGTCCATATTTATCCATAAAGGACGGTATCATGACACTGATCTCTGTTTTCTGTAGTGGTCTCATTTATATCCTTACTTCACTAGTGTATTATAATTTTTATACTTACCGAAAAATAATTCCAGCACAAAAATATTTACACAATTCCCTAACATTTGGTTGGTCCGTTGCAAGTCTCCGTCCAAAATTTATATCCCAGTAAACTCCATGCCGAACTACTTTCCGTAACCGTCAGGCGCAGTTAAAATAATTCTTAAGAAAACGGAAAATAAACACATTTTCTTGATGAATTTATTTCAAATGCTGGAATTATAAGGAATGAATGGCCTTTTTGTGGAATTTATCGGGGATATAAACTTGGAAAAGTCGCAGGAATACTGGACGAGGCCTTCCGGCCTTCGTCCAGTATTCCCGCGACTTTTCCAAGTTTATACCCCGATAAATTCCACAAAAAGGCCATTCATTCCTATAATATTTGTGGGGGTGAGCATATAGTTACTGCTTTGTCCGGCGTCCACCGTCCAAGTTTTACGTTAAAGTTTTTCAAATTGCTATATCTCTGTGACTGCTTGGGATATCAACTTGAAACATCCATATTTTCATTGTATACCCTACTCATGCTGTTCAGGAGCCCAAGGTCAAGGTCAAATGACTTTAAAACTTTTTGTTAAGGTTTTACGTTAAAGTTTTTCAAATTCAATTCAATTCAAATTAGCATACACATATTTATTGTGACTAATACTGTAAACAAAACATTGCGTTAAACCTTTCTAGAATTTGTTACCAATTGAGATTATGATGTGAAACTGCAGATACACATTTATCACCATTTATTGTGATTAATAAGCATACTACACCAATTTATCCCGTCAACACAGTGCGTATGTGCCGTGAAACACTTTTGATATCCTGTCAATACGACGTAATCAGTAAATCACTGCGTATGAATATGTGCGGTTGTAATACTAGTCGATTCTCAGATTTTGAGGATGTGGCTGGGGTTACTTTTTGCATTTTAAAGCTATTTGTAGTGTTGACGGAATAAATAGAATAGTAGGTTAGTGCCGTGAATGGGAAAATATCTGGCGCAGCACGGAAACGGGATGGGCGAGGATGTTGTCATACTAGTCGATTCTCAGATTTTGAGGATGCGGCTGGGGTTATTTTTTGCATGTTAAAGCTATTTGTAGTGTTGACGGGATAAATAGAATAGTAGGTTAGTACTGTGAATGGAAACAAATATCTGGCGCGGCACGGAAACGGGATGGTCGAGGATGTTGTCATACTAGTCGATTCTCAGATTTTGAGGATGCGGCTGGGGTTATTTTTTTGTATCTTAAAGCTATTTGTAGTGTTGACGGGATAAATAGAATAGTAGGTTAGTGACGTGAATGGGAAAAATATCTGGCGCGGCACGGAAACGGGATGAAGGCTGTTTCCGTGCCGCGTCCGATATTTTTCCCATTCACGGCACTAACCTACTATTCTCTATACCCAGGGTCAAGGACTCAGAATTTCAATCCAGACGTCATCGGGGAGCATTTGTCTTATTTACGAACCATCTAGTTAATACAGTGTGAAAGTCCATGTTATGTAATAATTTGTGATATTTTCTTACAACTTGGATCAATTGTGAATGTTTCAGTGTCTCGCAGACAACAAGTTGGGCGCTGAAGGAGTGCGACATATCAGTGATGTTGTGGCACGTGTGGACACATTGACGTCACTCGACTTGTCTGGTCAGTTCTTGTATTTATTATGACCACCAATTGGCGGTTATTATACCCCCAGCATACGATGTATGCCGAGGCGTATATAGTTTTCGTAATTCCGTCCGTCCGTTTGTCTGGGCAAACATTGGGGGTTTAGGGGCTAGGGGGAGGAGCCTAAGACAATAGAATACAATAGACTTATTCCGTATAGCCCCTAGTCCTTTGTAGTTTAGGGGCTATTCCTTTGATCTTTTAAAGAACAAACAGCCCACAAACTCAAAATGTCCGTCCGTCCGTCTGTCCAACGTTAAAGTTTTTGGGTACCCATTATCTGTGTAACGGTAAGTCTGATTGTCTTCAATCTTCATATACTTCCTTCTCATCATCCATATTTTCATTCCATACCACACCCATGCAGCCTTCATGTCCAAGATCAAGGTCAAATTATTTTGAGTTAATGTTTTTTAAATATTTGCATTAAAGTTTTTGTTTGTTGGTCCAGGCGGCGGCCGGGGGTATCAGTGAGCCTCTGCTCACTTTCTCTACTGTCTGTTTCACGAAAGCTGCCCAAATTTTACGGCTATATAGACAATTAAAAAACAATATTTTTTCGATAGTATTAAATTAAAGCAAAATTTAAGAATGAGCCTTCTTTTTATTTCGCGAAATTTGGTCAAATATTGGTTTTATTACGAAAAATTGATTTCTCTATGGGAATTTAACATGGGGGAAAAAGAGGTAAGGGAGTGTGGGACGAGTCCAAAAACGAAAACATTTGGAAATTGACTCCGAAACCTGACTAGATAGCTTGGATATGATCTAACTAAGAAAACAAAAGTTAAATTTTAAAAATCGGTCCAGTATTTCTGAAATTCTAAAAAATTTCCCCATGTTAAATCCCCATAGACATCTTCACTCCGTGAAGATGTCTATGGGGATTTAACATGGGGAAATTTTGTTTTCGCAATAAAATCAATATTTGACCAAATTTCACGAAATAAAAAGAAGGCTCATTCTTAAATTTTCCTTTAATTTAATATTATCGAAAACAATATGGTTTTTGAATTGTTTATATGGCCGTAAAATTTGGGCAGCTTTCGTGAAACAGACTAGTTTAATCCATGTTCAGAGAAATTGGACTCGCTGTATGTATAACATGTTCACACGCAACTCTCTTCTTCCATATTCATAAGGACAGGAACCAATTTGTCTTCAATTTATACCACCCCTTATAACTAGGTAACATGTTTCATAACTTTGCCTGATAAACTTTGTATGAACTGACACCTGCTTGTATTCTTTATACATAACCATGATGTTAAATACATGTATACTATCGATATTCAAACAACCAATATAATTCAACGATGTGGCACATCATGACAAATAAAAAGAAAACTGAAGTGTTTGTTAAAACACAAGTGCAGATATGGTTAACCCTTTCAACTCCACAGGCCTGTAATGTGGTATTGGCAAACAGTGTAGATCCAGATGAGCCGGCTCGTGACGAGCCGGCTCATCTGGATCTGCACTTTTTGCAAAATATTTTTTGAAAACAAAAACACTCCCTTTACTACATAAATGGACTAGTCTGAAAATCATTGTGTGACTTGATTGGTCGGAAAGTTAACATCTCAAAATCCATTCAAGTTACTTAGGGGTGAAAGGGTTATTTGTAACACATCTTACGGTATCTTATAGCATGAATTGTACGGTCTGTTACAGGAAGTGACCTCCACGAGGAAGACGCGGAAGCAGTCCGACCAATCATAGAGGTGAGGGTACTTCAGGTTTAACTTTCGGCGTCTAGTCGACAAAGATAGAACATGTCTTTTTACTAAACTTTGTACAGGATAAAAATGTTTGTGGTTCCCTAATGCTATGCTACCATTTTCTACCTACATGTACCTATCATAAATGTGATCACATTGATACACGATTTACCAACATCGACTGTGAGAGCAAATGTTATTGTAAATTTGAATTTTGCACTTCTTTTAACTTCTTTATTGTTGATGTATAAAGTAAGTGAAAGTGAAACATGCACCATATCAGCTTGCCCTCATACCCCGTAGTTTTTACTTTAACCGCATAAATGCTTGCCTGACCTTTTCCAGATCCGCACAATCTGATTAGTGTCTGTATTATTCGCAGTTCTGTCCTGGGGGGCCGTTTCACTATTAAAACTTTGTACGACTAAAATGTTTGTAAAATCTGTAAATTTCACATTAGCAATGTTTTCTTGAAAGTAATTATTAGATTTACATTTATTGAGCATAGGCTGCATATGCTCAATAAATGTAAATCCATCAATTGAAATTTCCAGACGATCCTAAATTTTCACTTAAGAACATATTAGTTGTACAAAGTTTAATGAAACAGCCCCCCGGAAGCTACCAACAGCACTTCAACCCCCCTATAACATAAGTTAGTGTTTCTACACAGCCAATATGGTGTCATGTTGCCCGTCTGAATCTATATTCACCTGAGGCGCAGCCGAGGGGGAATTTAACTTCAGACGGCAATATGACACTGTGTAGAATCACAATAACATATTTGTCATACAGCAGATTCCAGAATCTTAGTCATACGAAGTTTAGTGAAACGGCCGCCTGCACCACATCTTACAAGTCCGCCCAATGTTAGTGCTCACTTGCAACTGTCCATAATTTCCTGTGTATATGTATTTATCCCGTCAACACTGCATAATTTTATGTGCCGTGAAACACGGTGCCGTGAAACATTTTTTATATCCTTTCAATATGACCTAATCACTGCGTATGAATATGTGCGGTTGTCATACTAGTCGATTGTCCAATTTTGAGGATGTGGCTGGAGTTAATTTTGCATTTTAAAACGGGATGTGCTCGGCAGAGCCTCACCCATTCTGTTTCCTAAGCCTTGCCAGATATGTTTTCCAATTCACGGCACTAACCTACTATTCTCTACATACAGTCATGCCTTATTATCAGGATTGCCACAATCTACGTCACCTGAACCTGTCTCACAACGAATTCCGGGAACGGGGCGGAAAGATTATCGGGGATGCTCTACGTAAGTATAGTCATGAATGATAGAGAGTACCTGGCTCACAGTTTATTAGGTGCCTCTGCAAAAGTCATGTAGGACAATATTTATTTTATCTACTTATCACGATTGGTATTCCAGTATGTTATAATAAGAATCTGACCAGTTCAGACTATTTTGCCTGCCAGCCAACAAAATGCACCTAACATAACAGACGCTAAATACACTCTTTTTTAAATATGTATACCGGTATCTGTTCCCTATAATAAATTGTTTTTGAATTTATAAGAACGAGAATTTCATGATGGACACGGAGCAGAACCCTGAGAAGCTCAGGCTGAACCCGCAGCTTCTACACCTTATTGTTGCGGTGTTGTAGTTTTAACTCTTTGCATGCTAGCGGCGAAAATATCCGCCAAACAAATTAGGACTATATGTTTTATTTCTCTGTAAATATGTCTTGGAATTTCATTAGAATTGAGTCCTCAGGACTCAATTCTAATGAAATTCCAAGACATATTCATGATATTTACAAGGAGAAATAAAAGAAAATATGATGAATTTTTGTCCGCTAGTTTTGAACTATTTATAGCCCACAAGTTTCCAAGCATGCAAAGAGTTAAGTAATGTGTGAATGTCGTAGATGATCAATGATATAAGGTGTTTTTTCAGCCATTATCCAATTCATATAAGCAATTTTGTCGTGCTATACATTTTCAGAGTGGAACGACAACCTAGAGACACTAGATCTCAGCTGGAACCATCTCAGACAGAAGGGTGCGACAACCGTGGCCGACGCCATAGCCGTATGTATCGCTAGTGGTAGTAGTGTCCGAATATATAGGATTGTTATAACAACCCTATATATTCGGACACTGTTTATTCTGGGAAACACACATAAAGCCTACATGGTTAGCCACAATAAAGTGTCCCAATATTTATGGCTAGTATCCGTCCCTACATGACCTTAGCTGTTGCTGGGACGTAAAACCCATTCACTTTAGGGTTAGTATTGTTGTATTGGTTTATCACAATAACTCTGTATTTGGATGTAATTTGTTTTGGAAAACCCCTATTTATAGGCCAGATTGTGTGGATGTCTTATCCATCTGCCATGTTATTTCTGTAGGCACATTCGGTTGAACTTCCCCCACCCAGTATACGTCCAGTGAGGGATCGTAGCTAGTTATTTCCCTTTGCAAATCTATTTATAGATCCGTTCATTTGTTGTATTTCAGCATTTATTTCTTACTGAATAGCACAAATTATTTTTGCAAACAGAATAGATCCAGATCAGACTGCACGCACATCTGTGCAGTCTGATCTGGATCTACACTGATTGCAATAATATTAACAAGCGTGAAAATATGAATCTGGCAAATAATGTAGTCCCAGATGAGATTGCGTAGATATGTAGGATGATCTGGATCAACTGTCTACCAAGTTATTTGTGCAAGCACAAAAATTTCCACACTTGACGTCCAACTGGCCTGGCTATACTACGGGTACGTCAGTAGCCAGGCCAGTTGAACCCAGGTCATAGTGGAATGGGGGGAAATTCAATCATGATCACAATCTATGTAGGCCAGTTCGGGACTACGTGCTATCAACCTGTCCTGGAACGGCTTCTACCTGTGTGGCTGTAAGGCCCTGGGGAAGGCTCTGGAGAAGAACACCAGGCTGGAGGAGCTGGATATAGCCAGCAACAGGGTGGACGAGGAGTGCCTCGATAAACTACTCACCAGTCTGAAGAAAAATACTACCCTCAAAGTGCTCAAAGTAAGAGCTGGAATGGAACTGGCATGCTTAACCCTTTCAGCCCTAAGTAACTGGAATGGATTTTGATATGTTAATTTTCCAACCAATCCAACCGTCACTAAATGATTTTCTGACTAGTCCATTTATGTGAAAATTACTTGCAAAAAGTGCAGATCCTGATGAGACGGCTCGTCACGAGCCGGCTCATCTGGATCTACACTTTTTGCCAATGCCACTATACAGGCCTGTGGTGTTGAAAGGGTTAATATCCTGTCAAAATCAGAAGGGTATCTTTAGGGCTGAAATATGCAGAAATATGCAGAAATAGCAGCTTAGTTTTAGCTAGTTTTGACATGTCAATAATGTTCATGTGTAGATGAAACACAGACATTTGCTCGTATACCTACATATAGTACATGTACTACCGTAGATATCAGTTTCTGTAAATATTTTGCATGAAAAATCGCACTACAGAATCGCATGGTTTGTCTCATATAGATCTATCAGCAGTTTACTAGGTAGGCTAATTATATTGGATTTCTATATTCGATATTTAGCAATCTACTCTTTCCAGCTTGTTTAGGTATTGTCAATATTCTTCGTTCCTAACCGAAGTATTGTTTCCCGTTGGCAGATTGGACAGAACCCATTGTCGCCGGCCTGTGCCAACACCCTGCTACAGTTTATTCTGGACAACCCAGCCTCTGGCATCATCAAACTCGATCTCACGGTGGGTACCCTACATACACACTGGGGAATACTAGACGAAAGCATCATACAATTAATCCGGCGCAGGTAGGGGGTGCCCCACACCACAACACCCCCTACACCACAACACCCCCCACACCACAACACCCCCCACCCAAAGTGTATGTTGTTACCACTCAGTTGAACCGTCTCGTCGAGACGGTTCAACTGAGTGGTAACAACATACATATTTGATGGAAAATGAGAAAAATTCCAGAAATTTATGCATCGGCTGATATATCAAATGAGATCTAACGGACACGAAAAACTAATCCGAAAATTCATATTCAAGTCAACAATATGGGACATGCATAGTTCATGTTCGTCCTGGACAACCCAGCCTCGGGCATCACCAAACTTGACCTCACGGTGGGTACCCTACACACACACTCGTCACCATCTCATACACTTGATGTCAACAGATGGTAGTCTCGCAGTCTCTGATATCAACATAATATTACCGGTAGTCTGGTATTCTCTAGTAAACACACATAATATCACTAAAGATTATGTTTGTCAAACATGGATATGTCCGCTGACATACTGAAAAATAAAAAATAAGTGTTCTGAACAGCGACCTTGTGAAGGTCAAAATGGTTAAGGTCATGTTAATGGTGTCGTGGGCGCCTTCTTAAAGCTATATTAAAGCACAATGAAGAAACTGTTACAAACTTTTCAACATACATGACTATGGAAGGAAATTCAAAGCAAACTTGACAAAAAAACTTGATAAAAAATACTGATGACGCAAGTAAATGTGTATGCATTCTAAAAAATGAGGTTTTGCTTAAACCTCATTTTTTAGAATGCATACACATTTACTTGCGTCATCAGTATTTTTTATCAAGTTTTTTTGTCAAGTTTGCTTTGAATTTCCTTGGGGCTTGAATCTCAGATGGATGGGAAAATGTATTACCCTTACACCGCTATCTTAATTTTTTGTCGTCTGCTGTTTATTTTCTATTTTCATTTTTATCATCAAAATCATGCTTTGACAGCTCTTTAGTATAATTTACAACATGCTTTGACAGCACTTTAGAATCATTTCCATTGGAATTGATTCTGAAGTGCTGTGAAACCATGTTTTTATTGAGAAATAAGGCAAAACATAAAAGCAACAGCAGACGATAATTGTTGTGTGTAGCGGTCTAAGGGTTAAAAATGATATATAAATCAGATGGTAAAATGTCATTACAATTTCAATGTATGATGTTGTGCTTATGTAATAAGAATCTAACATTGCTTTAGTGTACATGAATTTATTACATTGTACATGTATCATATTTTTTATGAAATCAGTAAACTTGTTTAATCCTGTATTTGTGGTTGTGAATGGAAATGGGGCTTATGGGGTTTACGACCAGTGTAGATCCAGATCAGCCTGTGCATCGGCAGTCTGATCAGGATCTGCACTGTTCACCATTCCATCAATGAAACACCCGGTATGCTTCAAACAAGCAATACAAATTGTTGCCAGGCTACTGGAGTGTGCTATTTGATCAGAAGCTACACTCCTCACAAATGCCACTACACCCATTTCTCCAGTCCAACCACACTTAATAATTTCCAGGACCAAGTAGTGGAACACTCGTTCTTCAAGATCCTGAAAGAAATCCGGTCGACGCGCGCCATCGACGTCACATACGGCCGCGTTCGCGACGAAGACAACGACCCACAGGAACGCGAGGAGAAAGCTCTCCTCAACGCAAACCCAGTACTGGTACTCACGGAATTCAGCAAACTCATGGGGTTCCGTCTAACGGACCTGTTTGGTGCACTGGAAAAGGACGGGAGTAAATCGCTGACCCATCAGGAGATACAGTCGGGACTCGAGACGCTGAATATGCCACTAAGTGACAAGAATATACAGACACTCATACAGAAGTTGGACGCAGATAAAGACGGCGAGATCAACTTCGGGTGGGTGTACCGTACATAGACATTGCATGGCTAGTGTAGTTTGATCCAGTGAAACATCTCAAAACCGGACACCCTGGGAGGTCCCCAGGGTGTCCGGCTTAGAGAGGTTTCACTGTAAATCATGCATTTGATTATTCTGAGCCATAGGTGTGTGCTATGCGATCACGAACAGACATTATCACCTGAATGACAAAGAAAGTCATAATAAACAAGATCACAGGTATTTTCTTGGTGTCCAGTTTAGAGAGGTTCCACTGTATTAAGTTTATCACGTTCGGCTCAGAAGCCTCGGAAATCTTACCATTTCCAAGCCTGATAAATTTGATATTAAACCCTTTCAATCATACGTAACTAGGATGGACTGTGATATGTTAATTTTCCGACCAATCCAGTGTCACAAAATGATTTTCAGATTAGTCCATTTATGAAAAAGGTGTGTTTTTGTTCTAAAACATATGACAATTACTTGCAAACTGTGCAGATCCTGATGAGACGGCTCGTTACGAGCCGGCTTATCTGGATATGCACTGTTTGCAAACCCTGCTATAGCGGGCTTTCGGGTTCAAAGTGTTAAGACACTAGCCTGTTACATGTGCATTCTATTTATCAGGTAATCTATTATGTGAATGCGCTTGTATAACGTATGTTTTGTTGAAACAATGTGGCTAGCTTACATTGCATCATTCGGTAACAAGATATTCATTCAAACACTGAACATCAACATAGTTTTCAAATATAGATCGACTCTGATATTACAATGCCTGATACAGAATCATGTTATCAGTCGGCGTGTATTTGGTCAATGCACAGCTGGTTACCTGATAGACTGGGTTGACGGGGTAGCATTCCGTAGTCCACCTGTTGTGATTGGGGGGAAATCCCAAAATCAGAACTCAACATCTTCACAACCTGACCTGGTGCCAAGTCCTCACCACAGATATTTGATAAAAGACCAGTCCCTGCAGAACACTCTGATCATGTGATCCCAATTCTCATGCTCAAAAATACTCTATTTGATTGGTTGAGCCAGAGCTATAAAAACTCGGCCAAATGTTTAACCCTTAGACCGCTATCTTATTTTTTTTGTCGTCTGCTTTTTATTTTCTATTTTCCATTTTTATCATCAAAAACATGCTTTGACAGCATTTTAGAATAATTTACAACATGTTTGGACAGCACTTCAGAATCATTTCCGTTGGAAATGATTCTGAAGTGCTGTCAAACCATGTTTTTATTGAGAAAATAAGGCAAGATATAAAAGCAACAGCAGACGACAATTGTTGTGAGTAGCGGTTTAAGGGTTAATCTCCAGTTCAATGTCGAGTACATGTTCAGCCATTAATTACACTGCCAGCTGTTAATTAATTAATTACTTATTTTCATCCATTTCCCACGGAGGGGGTACCTACCTATCTGTCACAGCTACAGTCACCATACAATCCTCAACCCTTAGAATGCGGGAAACGAAAATTATCGTCTGCTGTTGTTTCATATTTTGTATTTTTCGCAACAAAAACATGGTTTGGCAGCACTTTAGAATCCCCATTGGAACTGATTCTAATGTGCTGCCAAACCATGTTTTTGTTGCGAAAAATTGTAAATCAAAACATAAACAGCAGACGACGTAATTTAATTCGGCACTTGTAAGGACTAATATACACACCGACTTGTTTGTTACTGTGTCTCAGATGATATCGCATAAATTCACTGTGTGATTTTTCGCTCTACGAATTGTAAATGACAATTATCAATGAAACATAATTTTATTTGATCAAATTCTAAAAGAGTATGTTTTTTTATTCTGGTATACACCATCAGACATAAATTGACTTGATATTGGTTGCTATCACAGTTTAAATGTGCCGCCAGAAGAAAATGGCATGATCAGGACCCGTTTCATTAAATTTTGCATGATGAAAAAGGTTGTAACAAGATTTTTATGAATTTTCTTCTTACATTAACGTGGTTTACTAATGCTACCATGTTTGAGTGACGCGTTCAGATCATTACATGTGAACAAATTCACTAAATATTTGCCCACATTTGCTGCCAGTGTAAATATCCCCTCGCCGATCATAGGTTGAAGTAACGGACCGAGGTCTTTAAATACATTAAATATGCATAAAAGCATCAATAAATGAAGAAAAGAATAAGCTGAAAAAAAAGTAAAAAATATTTTTTTAGCTTATTTTTTTCTTCATTTATTGATGCTTTTAGGCATATTTAATGTATTTATAGACCTCGGTCAGTTACTTCAACCTGTGTCGCCGATAGGCAAGAGGGGATATATTGTTTGTCTGTGTACGTACGTATGCTATGGACTTATGTTCACCTTGTTTGTAAGGCAAATTTCTATTAAAGGCAACAAAAAAAAATAATTATTATCAAGGCTGTCAGTACGACCCACATTTGACCGCCCAAGTTCAAGGTCACTGAGGACTTTTATCTGTTTTATTATTATTATCAAGCCTGCCTGCCAGCCAGGATAAGCTTTGTTTAATGAAGCCATTTCTTGTTCTAAATTACAATCTGGCACTTACAACTTCTTAGTCATACAAAGTTTAATGAAACTGGTCCCAGGTTTTGCTGTACAACCTAGATGTGACTGGGTGAAAGGGGCTAATGGCATTTGTGGCCAATCTAGCTGTTAATCTGCCAGCGCATTCATACAGACCGCATTCATACATCATACACACCGATACAGATCTACATCTATATAATTTCTTAGAAGCTCGACACGTGTGTGTGTGATTTACTTACTGACTGAATGGCGAACAGTTCAGCCCTAATCTGACTGCATAAATATGCATTTTGATCTGGATCTACACTTATGGCCTTTGTGACCAGTGTAGATCCAGATCAAAATGCATATTTATTAGATGTACGAGACTATGGCTGCAGAAATGGGACTTACGTCCCATTTCTGCACCCAGTCTCGTACATCTAGATCACAGCTGGAAGACTCGGACCTGTGACACCAACAAAATGGCCATTAACAAAATTCCATTACCATTAATGGAATTTCTTTATTGGGCATTTATTTTTGTGTCACAGGTCCGGGTCTTCCACCTGTGATCTAGATCTACCGATGGCTACTTCATTAACTGAATGGCAAACAGCATTGACCCTGATCAGAATGTGTGGATGTATACACTGTCTGATCTGGCACTCGGCTGATCATAAACATCTTAACCCTTACAATGCTGAATACATTTTGTCGTCTGCTGTTTATTTCCTATTTTTCGATTTCCTCATCAAAAATCGTGGTTTGACACTTTAGAATTGGAAATGATTCTAAAGTATTGTCAAACCATGTTTTTATTGAGAAAAAAGACAAAATATAAAAAAACAGCAGACGACAATTTTCAGTTCCAGCATTCTAAGGATTTAAGGTTCCTTTTGTCAGAGCGGCCGAAACGTACACAGAATATCCGATTTATTTTTATTTTAGCATCTGTTACCACCGAAATTGATACAGTTTAACTAGAATTATCTGATATTTTGTTTGTATCGACTATTGTCAAGGTTCTAGTTCAAATCTCACTAATTAATGACATTAAATTAGTAGTATTGTATGTACAAGTCAGCTACGTGAAAAGCCAAATAGCGCTAGTCCATGTACATACGCAACGTGCGTACGTGCATTAGCGACACTTTTCATTTTTTCAATAACTCATGAACCACTTCACTGATTTTGATAATTTGGCCACAATGTGTGTCTAGGAATGGTGCTTTGCTTTATATACGACCCACGTCAGACTGTCAGCCTTGATAATAATAATAATAAAAAAAACAAAAACATTTTTGCCTTACAAACAAGTGAGCATAAGTCCACATTTTTGCCTTACAAACAAGTGAACATAAGTCCTCGCTGACCTTGCAAGGTCAGCGAGGACTTATGTTCACTTGTTTGTAAGGCAAAAATGTTGTTTTTTTTCATTATTATCAAGGCTGCCAGCGAGGGGATTAGCTAAGTGATGTCCTTGTTTATCTTATATTTAAGGGTGGGAATTGGCTCGAAGAACCTTCCATCTGGTCATTTTTTGCAGGGTAATTTATGTTTGTTTGTTTGTTGGGGTTTAATGGCCTATCAACAGTCAAGGTCATTTAAGGTCGGGTCAATGGATTTAGTACTCAACAGGTATTTATGTAAATACTAGGAAAGAGGTATTGAAAGGGTTACTTACAATGACTTCATTTTCAGGGAATTGATGGCAGGACAGGCCAAACAACGAAGAATCACACGAGAACAGATCACGAGTGGACAGACAAGTGTGGATGCTGTGCGAGTGAGACAGGCACTCAAAGGCCTGCTGGCCAGACGTATGGTGGACAATCCCACATTCAAACAAAACGTGGACAACATGAAGAAAGACTTGCAGGCCAAAGGTGGTGACAATAAAGTGAAACATGAAGTGCTCACCAAGGCTATAGCCAATCGAAGAGAAAGCTTAGACACTGGGAAACAAAACGATGAAGCTGGCTCATTGCGGAAGAATGTTAGGTCAAACTCACAGACTTATTATAATTCTGTTTGAATGGAGTTGCTGTACAATATTTTAAGCGAGACATAGCGGTGACAATTCTGGAGCAGGCGTCATCATATGCGTCATTGTAGGCGTCGACAATTTTGGATGCACATGTACGTTCTATTTCAGAATGTTGCACATCTCCTGATATTTCGGTCAGATCTTTATCAAACTTCATCAATAGCTTCGTGACGAAGCTATTGATGAAGTTTGATAAAGATCCGACCGAAATTGAGGACCGTCATTCAGGTGACCTTGACTTGGCGAGACACTCGCCAGAGACACTCGCCAGCGATTGCTTCATTTTTGTGCATGCAAAATTTCACAGGCTAGGCGATACCAGAATTCCGCCATGGAAGCAGTGTCGCGCCTGCCGAGGCATTTGACCGCAACATGATCATGGGCATGTGCTAAGTAAGCATCACAAAAACCGTCAGAGAAGTGCATGCTTAAAACACGAAAAAGGTCAAGGTTGAAGAAACTTTTTGACATAAAAAATGGCTTGGTCCAAAAGGTCATCTTAATGGCGGTATGAGTGTGTTCCAAATGCTTACATGTATCAAGTAATATTAATGTTATAAAAAAATATTAATGTTATACGATGATGAAGAAACTTATACAAACACGTGTTTCTGCAAACATGTGAAGATAAAAAGGGTCAAGGTCATGTTAATGGTGGCATGAGGGTGTTCCGAATGATGACATGTATCAAGTGTCCAAATATTGAAGCGATCTGTTAAGTAATATTAAAGTTATATCATGATGAATAAACTTGTACAAACTTTTTGACGCAAAACATGTGATGGTACAAAAGGTCAAGGTCATGTTAATGGAGGCATGAGTGTGTTCCAGATGCTCACATGTATCAAGTGTCTAAATATTGAAGCAATCCGTCACGTAATATTAAAGTTATACCATGATGACGAAGCTTGTACAAACTTTTTAACATTTTGGACTAAAGCAGGCACAACAAAAATGGACAATGTCGAAAAACAGAAACATACGTATTAATCATAATTTGTTCACATTTGTATGTGTGTAAATATTTTTTGTTTCTACATGTCTAAAACAGTACATGTATATTATAACAAGCGGACAGTCTTGTGAAAAATTCAGGTTAATTAAATCAAAGAATGTCGTAAATAAATAAATCGAAATTCAAAGTTTTTGACGAGGAAAATAGAAAATAAACAGCAGACGATAGAATTTAATTGACAAGTGCAAAGGTTAATTGTAGATTTATATCATTTTTCTGAACCCATACACACTGGTCAGTAATCCAAACTGGATATATTGAACCAGATGACACCCGACCCACATGTCAAGCTCGCCGAGGTAGATGATAATCATTTACACTCGGACCTTTGGTATTGTGTCACAGGTGGGCTATAGAATAAAACTATGGATGATGAACGACAAACATAGGAGACACGTCATGTGATTTTGTACCCATCAGGTGCGGTAGATATCAACATTTACGATATGTTTTGTTAATTTACGATGTTTTGTTAATTTCGTAAAAATCGCACATGTTCACCGGTACACAATCACATGGCATATCTCATTAATGTTTCAAGTCAATCTGACATGGTTCAAGAGATGAAAGGTACTTAAAAACTTTACTGCAAATTTCCATGTAATTTGACCTTGACCTCGAGAAGGATGGCAGCATGTATGTCATAGGTTGACAATATGGCTTATGATAATATGTTCGAGTTTCATGTCAATTTGACTTATGGTTGCAGAAACATAAGGACATATGTAGCACATTATGACATATATTATGTTATGTTCAATATTTTAAGCAGCACTATTTGGTCTTGTCCTTGCTGCCAAACGAGATTGGCACAGTTTGGTGGTAGTTCTGTGTGACAAAATCTCAGCAACTTTGTGTTTGTTGTTGTTGCTGAATAAAGAGAATAGATTGCAAAAATAGATTTGCCACCGTTCTATTACATAGAACTAAGTTTGGTGGTAGAAGAAACAAGACCAATAATAATAACAAGGAAGAAACAGTTTTATTGTAGAATGTCAATGGAATGTATAATGCAGGTCTAAATGGAATGGAATACAATTAACAAACAAGGCCAACCAGTGTATTGGGTAGTTCAGAGCTCCAGTTAAGGTGCGTAATTTGATCAACTTTGGGGAGACTTTCGTTATTTCTTCGCCAAAATTGTCAAGTTGGGAGTGCTTTAGAATCGTCTCGATGAGACGATTCAAAAGCAATCCCAACTTGCCATTTTTCATGAAGAAATAAGAAAAATAACCAGAAAATTTGGTCTAATTACGCATCTTAACTGGAGCTCTGGTAGTTTGGTGTCAATTTGTGTGTACAGGCGCATATATATGTACACGCCATGTGATTTCGCAACCAAGAAGATGTGAAATAAGATTTAGGATATTTTTCATAAACGACGTCAAAAGTTGATGAAAACTTCAGAGCAAATGCAAATCCGGCATTTACTCTGATTTTTGTTTTAACTTGCGACGTCATTTACAAAAAATATTAGTTTATGTAAATATTTTGTCATTAAAAATCACACATCTTCTAAGGTACAAACAAAATCACAAGGCTTATTTCCAATATGAGACGACAGGTGCCCCACAAGTTCATCAACATCCCCTGTAATTACGGGAAATGTTATTATAGGTAGACAATAATGTTACTTATTACCAACCGGCTCATCAGGATCTAAGTTTGTAAACATTAGGATTCAGCTTCCTATTAACCCTTACTATGCAGGAGACAAAAATTGTCGTCTACTGTTTTTTATCTTTGCCTTAATTCTTAACAAAGAACTTGTTTTGGCAGCACACTGGAGACGATTCTCATGCACTGCCAAAACAGGTTTTTATCAAGAAATATTGAAAATAAAACATTTCCAACAGACAATAAAATTTAATTCAGCGTAGTAAGGGTTAAAAGTGGTTAATTTACATTGCAATGACCGCAGCGTACTTGAATTGTTGCGAGTCGCAGAAACTATCTCATACAAATACCATGAAGATAACGTGACGTTTGTGAGAGCAATTATTTCTTCTACGATGTTTCGTGCGAGTCGTACTTGAGCTGCCCTCATTATAAATGGGATCAAGTGAACAATATTCCTGGGGGCCGTTTCACTAAACTTTGTACGACTAAAATGTAAGTGCAAAATTATGATAGTCTGTAAATTTCACATTAACAATGTTTTCTTAAATAATTATTGGATTTACATTTATTGAGCATAGGCTGCATATGCAGCCAATGCTCAATAAATTTAAATCCATCAATTGAAATTTCCAGACGATCCTAAATTTGCACTTACAAATAGGCAAAAATGTTTGTAAGTGCAAAATTATGATACATGTAGTCTGTAAATTTCACATTAACAATGTTTTCTTGTAAACGATTATTGGATTTACATTTATTGAGCCTATGTTCAATAACTGTAAATCCATCAATTGCAATGTCCAGATGATCCTAAATTTGCACTTATGAACATTTTAGTCATACAAAGTTTAGTGCAACAGGCCCCTGGGCCGCAAAAACATTACTGATATTTATATTGCGTTTTGAATGCACATTGACCACCCATCATCAATAAGCATAGCACAAACGCGACTCATATACTCGCTCATCTATTCATGGAAGCATTTGGATTCAGACAGTAAGCAGTATGAAAATGGACACCATAACAGGAGCTACACAGATTGGCCCAAATGACGAGTAAAACACAGATTTTTAACACAATTGGGGCCCGTTTCACTTCTTACGACTAAAATGTTCGTAAGTGTAAATTTAGGATCGTCTGACAATTTAAATTGATGGATTTACATTTATTGAGCAGCCTATGATCAATAAATGTAAATCCAATAATTGTTTACAAGAAAACATTATTAATGTGACATTTACAGACTATCATCATTTTGCACTTACGAACATTTTAGTCGTAAGAAGTTTAGTGAAATGGCCCCCTGGTGATTAATGTGATGTAATGACAATTAAAATAACTTCGAATAGTGATATCAAATTCAGTAATTATGTTCTTAAAATTACGATGTACTTTCACGCTACATCCTTAAATCATGTAATGAGAGGATGTTAATTTGAGCAGATGTGATAACAATGTCTTCTTGTCTGCTGTTTATATCTTTTATTTTCCATGTTCTCATCAAAAACATGCTTTGACAACACTATCATTTCTCTCAAGTGCTGTCAAACCATGTCTTTATTGAGAAGATGACAAATAAAATAAAATAAAACAACAGCAGATGACAATTTCTGTTTTCTGTTTCCCACATTCGAAGGGTTAACTGAGCCTGAGCCAGTCTGCATCTGTGCGAGGATTAATTTGGATTATTGTTGTTTAACGGACTATCAACGGCTAAGGTCATTAAAGGCCGGGCCAACGGGTACGATCCTGCGTTTAACCTACTGCATTGGGGAGAAAATCCCAAATCAGAACGGAATATATATATCGAATCAATCCTGAAACTAATTTGTGTAAGGAACATTGCAAATTCAGTACATGTATTCACTGAATTTATCCCAAAATCGGAACTGAATGTTTACAGAAACATATACATTTAGCTCTGAAACTAGAATAACCTGATCTGGTGCGAAGTCCTTACCACACCACTTAGCCCCTAAAAGTAATATGATTAGTATTAATCAAACTACTTTTATTATAGGAATGAATGGCCTTTTTGTGGAATTTATCGGGGTATAAACTTGGAAAAGTCGCGGGAATACTGGACGAAGGCCGGAAGGCCTCGTCCAGTATTCCCGCGACTTTTCCAAGTTTTATCCCCGATAAATTCCACAAAAAGGCCATTCATTCCTTATAATTCCAGCATTTGAAATAAATTCATCATGAAAATGTGTTTATTTTCCGTTTTCTTAAGAATTATTTTAACTGCGCCTGACGGTTACGGAAAGTAGTTCGGCATGGAGTTTACTGGGATATAAATTTTGGACGGAGACTTGCAACAGACCAATCAAATGTTAGGGAATTGTGTAAATATTTTTGTGCTGGAATTATAATGGGTATAACCGGATTCAACTCTCATGTACAAGAAAGCCAAAAATGTTCCTAAGGGTCAAACCAGGGATATCAGGATTCCAGTAAGCATGAATTCCATCATTAAATTAACCTTCGCATTATAAGTATGTGGTATGCCTCACTAACTGAATGATGCACAGTGCAGACACTGATCATTCTGCACAGGAAAATACACATGTTGCAGTAACAGTAACTTAACAAGAAATGAAGTTAAAATAACGAAAAGGAACCAACAACAGATTGAACGAAAATAAATAAATTGTAGCTAAATCTCAGTGTCTAAACAATTCATTGTTTAGGTGATTGTTCCTATAAACCATGCACTATTCAACATTTAATCACAGACATTCGAAATAGAATGGTAGAAATATGAACATTTCACAAATGCTTTTTTTTTTCTGCCAAAACTGTACATTGATAGCACAAATTAACCATCTCAGTTTGACAGTTCGGTTCACTTGGGAAGAATAAAGAAGACACTATTTAAAGGGTTCCTTAACCCATTCAACACCACAGACCTCTATAGAGACAATGTTTGCGAACAGTGCAGATCCAGATGAGCCGGCTCGTAACGAGCCGTCTCATCAGGATCTCCACTGTTTGTTAATACATGTAGTTATCAAATTTGAAAAAATACCCTTTCTGAAGAATGGAATAGCCTGAAAATTTGAATGGACCAATGAAATAGCATGAAACAGTGGCATGGAACAGCCCATTAAGTTACTTGGTGTTGAAAGGGTTAAACAAAATGTATCATCGAAGGTGTTATGAGAAGATTGCAGACATAATAGTGTAATCATTAAAATTGTAATATTACTATCGTTTTAAATGTTTACAATTCTGCAAAAATCAGGAACCCACTTTTCCGATGGAAAAGTGGGTTCCTGGTTTTTGCAGAATTGTTGAACATATTGTATTATCACGGAAAGATTACTAAATGTTTACAAAAAGTAAAATGTATACTCGCTTCACTAAATACACAAATAACGATAAATGCATAATAAACATAGTTTGTATGTACATGTACATTAATTTGTATACAAGTACCCACTCGACTTGAATTGACAATTAGGCCATGCCATTATTTTTCTCAGTTAAGCGTCCACCCAGATGGCCAAAACCTACCTACCGTAGTACCGGTACGTATCCGGTAAAAACAAACAATATCTTGACAAAAAAACAAATGTAAAGTTTTTAGCATAAATTTAAATTTCCGCCACTAAAAAATAAGTTTGTTTGGCCTATCAACAGCTAAGGTCATTTAAAGCCGGGTCAATTGGTTTAGTACTAAATCCCAAATATTACATGTTCAAGTACATATACAAATGGGGGGAAAATCCCAAAATCAGAACTGAATATTTACAGTAAAAAAACTATATATTCATCCCTGAAATCAGAATAATCCTGATCTGATGTCAGGTCCTCTCCACACCAGAATCACTTGGCACCCTCCCAAAAGCAGTAAGATCAGTAATAATCTTACTAGTTTTATAATGGCAATAACCCAATTCAACTCACAGGTAACAAAAAGAAAATACTCTATAACTTATTAAGTGTAAATTCATGAACGGATATAAAACGTGCACACGTCTCCAATCAGTTTTCATATTACTTCGCCAGTAAATAGTGTTAAATAGCATACAGAGTTTGTTTGTTTGTTCAAATAACCACTCTAAAAACCTACCCGCACGCATATGCTTAACTGAGAAAGAACTTTGTATAGCCTTATGTCAAGTGTGTTTGGTTAACCAATTCTTTTCAGCATACACTTTCAGGAATACGAAAATGTTTAAATATTCTCATTTTTCTCAACAAAAGTACGTGTTGTCATAACATACAGTGGGGTCAGCGTGTAAGTGCACACACTAACGAACATGACAGGTTGGAACCAACCTGTCGTGTTCGGTCGTGTGTGCACTTACACGCTGACCCAACTGTATACCGGTACTTCTAATGAAAAATAAAGAATATGAAGAATTTTCTATCAGTAAAATTGTGTATCCTGTATGGATGATATCTCCATAGATGGAGATGGTTGCCATAACAATCATTCACAGTAAACATTGTAAAACATGAACAAATACATAACAAGTCAAATTAGAAAGTCGGTAAAAACCAACAGATACTCCCTTCCCTAACATAACTTTGGTACAAGTAACGCCACAAAATGTCATCTGAAGTATACATTTTATGAACTAGTTTCAGATGTCACGGTGCGGACAGTTTGATGAAATTGAGAAGTACTTACTGAATTCATCGCAATTATCACAAGTCATATGCCCTTTTATATGCTTGGTTTAAGAACTTTTAAAGAACATTTTCATGAATTAACACTTTGAACCCGAAAGCCCGCTATAGCGGTTTATGCAAACAGTGCAGATCCAGATGAGCCGGCTCATAACGAGCCGTCTCATCAGGATCTGCACTATTTGAAAGTAATTTTCATATTACAAGAACACGCCCTTTTCATAAATGGACTAGTCTGAAAACCCTTTTGTAACATTTGGATTGGTTGCAAAATTAACATATCAAAATCCATTTCAATTACTTAGGGGTGAAAGGGTTAAGTTAACATGTTGTTGCACTGATGGACTCAACTGAGCAGAAAAGAGCAAAGAGGGACAACTCTGCTGCATATCATCAAATACAAGTGGTTTAACAAATTTTCAGAGGTCGTGTCGAGAAAGTTGTTTGGTTTGGTGAAAAGTGGATGTTAACTTCCAGTGATCATGTACAAGTATAAACATTTTGATAAAGATCGGTGAAATCGGAAGTGAAGGCTGTGACTGTGGAAGGGAACGTCAGAAGCCGGATGAACAAAGCAGTAACTATGTGTTCAACTGAAACTGTGGTCAGGGAGCACAACAAATTGAGAAAATGCAAATATACAAGATACATGGATTTTCATAAGATTGTAAGTTCAAATTGGGCATCAGGCCAAATGTTGAACACTAACAGCGTTACCATGGGAAGACGGATCATATTTATTTAAAAACGGATCTTCATGTCGGATTGTCAACGGATTCACACGTCAAAATTTACTCGCATTTATTTTTCTATTTTCTTTATTTCTGAATTAAACTAAATATTGTAAACACTCACCTGAACCGTCTCGACGAGACAGTTAAACCGAGTGGTAACAACATATAGTTTTAGTGAGAAATAAGAAAACTGTTTTCCTTGCTTTCTTATCAAAAGCATACTTCTCATTTGAATCGTCTCGTCAAATGAGTAGTCACAACCTGTACTTTTTTGCAAACAAATAATCAAAATACACATATTATTTGGACAGAAAAAATATTTGGACGTCAATGGATTAATTTGAAATTCTGTTTAAAATAGACGAGATCCATTCTCCGATGGTAGAAACAATATAATGACAACAGTTGGAACATGTTCTATAGAATCAACAAAATACAGTAAAACCTCTCTAAACCGGACACCCATCCACTCTATTGTCTGCTCTCGCCGTTGAAAACGTCTCGTCATGATCGCAAACCATGTATACCTGTGTTGTGGTGCCCATATGCCTGATTTACAGTGGAGCCTCTCTAAACCGGACACCCTGGGGACATCCCAGGGTGTCCGGTTTAGAGAGGTTCCACTGTATACACATGTATAAACAACCGAATGGATTGATGCATGTACCGGTATACGCCAAATGACCCGTTTCACATTTGAAACAATTGGAGATACAGATCAATATGTGCCTGGTCAGACTCCACAGTTAGCTATTGTATTACCAATGGTGTATATTCAATACAGGATATAATACACACACACATGTGCAGGATGTATTACAATGCGAGGCCATGAAAGAAAGTCATTTGGTTCACAGATGTTTTCATTTTTGAAAGTGAGGGTCGAGGCCGGGTTTATTCCATTTTTTTAATTTTACCCTTCAACATGTAAATAACTAAAACATGAACGTAAACACAGTTGGATCCAGATTTGAGACACTAACAGTACGTCCAGAGACAGGAATAAATACGGCTTTCGCCAGAGAAAAATGCTGCCAAACCATGTTTAATTGAGAGAAAAGACAACCTATGAAACAACAGCAGACGACAATTTTTGTGTAGCAGATATTAAAATCGATTTTGGTAAATTATTGTGTGCCAAGGCAAGCAATAGCATGGAATAAGATAGTCATCTCCAGGGTTGGGTTGCCACTTTCAATGGCAGTTTGTCCGAGAAACACACATTTCACATGGTAGCAACCATTTGCGTCAGTTGGGTAGATTGCAATAACAACTATTAAAACTTAGTAAACTACTGCAACTACTAAAACTTTGTAAACTACTGCAACAAGTGCAAATGTCAAACTAGTGATAACATTATCTATAATAGAATTTTCTATAGCCAAACTTCTTAACCCATACAATGCTGAATGAAATTTTGTCGTCTGCTGACTACTTTTTATTTTCCAATTTTATAAACAAAACATAGTTTGACAGCACTATGGAAATGCTTTTGAAGTGCTGCCAAACTATGTTTTTATTGCCAAAAAGACAAAACAGCAGACGAGAATGTTCTTTTCCCACTAAAACACTTTCTCTGAATGGAAGCGAATGATGGTTCCAAAAATAACTTTCCAGTTTACAACAGCATTTTATCAGTTAATTTGCCACACAATAGCCAAATAGAAAGTGCCATATTGGAAATTGACAGATACAATGTATCACGTCAATCCATTGTTTAACCCTTTCAACACTGCAGACCTCTATAGCCGAGTTTGCAAACAGTGTAGATCCAGATGAGCCGGCTCGTGACGAGCCGTCTCATCAGGATCTGCACTTTTGCAAGTAATTTTCATATTTTTTCGACCAAGAATGCCCCCTTTTCATAAATGGACTACCCTGAAAATCTTTTTGTGATGATCGGATTGGTCGGAAAATTAACATATCAAAATCCATTCCTGTTACTTAGGGGGGGTTGAAAGGGTGAACTACTTTTATCAATGTTTCATAAACGTATCAACCCTGCTAGTGTATTTTGATATCAAGTTTATCAGGTTCGGCTTGAAAACGTTCGAACTTCCTGGATAGTCTCCAACTTCCTACCCATTTCTAGCCTTGCCTGATAAACTTGTTTGTTTATTTATTGGTGTTTAATGGCCTATCAACAGCTAAGGTCAATTAAGGCCGGGCCAACGGGTTCGATCTCGTATTTAACCTCTGCATCGGTGGCCAACGGGTTTGATCTCGTATTTAACCTGCTGCATCGGTGGGAAAATCCCAAAATCAGAACGGAATATTTACATAGAGAAAAAATATATTCAGCCCTGAAATTAGAATAACTTGACCTGGTGACTGGTCCATACTACCCCAAAGTCACTTGAAGCCTTCCCCTAAAAGTAATAGGATAATCATATTATCCCGTATTAACACAGTGCGTATGTGCCGTGAAACATTTTTTATATCCAGTCAATACTATTTTTGCATTTTACAGCCATTTGTAGGTGTTGACGGGATAAATAGAATAGTAGGTTAGTGCCGTGAATATATGGCGCGGCACGGAAACGGGATGTGCTCGGCAGAGCCTCACCCATCCCGTTTCCTGAGCCTTGCCAGATATTTTTTCCCATTCACGGCACTAACCTACTATTCTCTATTTACTCATATAAAGGGTATAACCAGATTCCACTCTCACATACAAGAAAGCCAAAGGCGTACCTGAGAGCCAAACCAGGTCTCGCGTCGAGATTCTGATAAGGATGAATCCTGATCGTTAAATTACCCATCGCATGCTCCCAACGCCACTGTAAATATCCAAAGACACTAGCATGGTATTCTCACAGGTTGAAGTAACTGACCGAGGTCTATAAATACATGAATATGCCTAAAAGCATCCATAAATGAAAATAAATTGTTTACTCCCTCTATATGTGTATACAGAGGGAGTAAAAAAAATTGTTAGCTTATTTATTTTTTTCATTTATGGCTGCTTTTAGGCATATTTAATGTATTTATAGACATTGGTCTGTTACTTCAACCTGTGGGTATTCTCTATAAATCCATAATAAACTGTTGCATTTCTGGGGCAATATTTGCCAAACTGCACGTCTTAACAGAACAAATCAGTTCGTCTAAAGTGACAATCAAACAACAACGTGATTAAATACATAAATTAAAACATTATGAACAGCAACATGATTGGGCTATGATTGTGATAATGTATTTACAATAAATAAAATAAATAAGATCGGCTTTGAATTAAAGTCAACGAATGGAGAAAATAAAGTATAAACATGATATTGAGCAATATTTACAGGTAAGTACTGACATAGCGCGAGTTTGTCACACATATCACCTAAGAGGGTGTGACAAGTTTTAAATGTGGAATTATGAGTAATAATGTGCCCTGTTTCTAATTAAAGGAATATGCCTACTAATGAGGTCAAAGTCAGCACTGAAATACATACATTTACTTCAATCGTCACAAAGCCATGTAAATTATACAAAACTCGGGCCCGTTTCACTAAACTTTGTACGACTAAAATGTTTGTAAGTGCAAAATTATGATAGTCTGTAAATTTCTCATTAGCAATGTTTTCTTGTAAACAATTATTGGATTTACATTTATTGAGCATAGGCTGCAATTGAAATTTGCAGACGATCCTAAATTTGCACTTACAAACATTTTAGTTGTACAAAGTTTAGTGAAACGGGCCCCAGGCTTTACACAAGGCATAGTTAACTTTAAATATGAATAATATACCATTTATCAAATCACCAGTCACCAATTATTTTCGATGCTATGATGGTCTGGCAGATGCTTTATAACTACGGTAGCTGAAAATAAGATCTGACAATTAAATGAACATTTGGAGATTTGTTTTCAATACGACAGTGGACAAAGTCTTTTTCAAAACCCGTTTCGTATAATTTACCTTTTAACTGGCTTTGTTAAACCAATTGATGCAAAATTACAGTATATATTCAAGACCTGAAATTGACATAAATCCCAGAAATAAACCCAATAAATGAGTGTTATAGCCATCAAATGATTAGGAAAGAACCAACATATTGATTTTCACAAATTGATTTCAGACTGAATGTAGTTTTACAGAATAAGGTGTAAAATGGGATTATGTACTTTCTGTAAATCGACATTGAAAATTACCAAAATGTTTCAGTTTAATTCCACATATTTGCTTATGTTCGTGATTTGTGCAATTGATGCACTTCAGCGAAAAACAGAGATAAGACAAGGGAGTGAATCTCAGACACTGTATATGTATATGGGCCACAGACTGAGCAAATAGACCGTACAACATTTTGAACAGTTTTGAATAAAATAACAGACTCCTGGTAGCCCGACAACGATCTATATTGCTTGTTAGAAGCACGACGGGTGTTTTAGTGATGGAATGGCGAACAGTGCAGATCTTGATCAGACTGTGCGGATGCACAGGCTGATCTGGATCTACACAGGTTGCAAAACACATAAGTCAAATTTCTTCAGTCACAGCCACATTTAAGACTATGCTGTTTGCAATTGTCCTATCAAACTTTTCTCTAAGCCTGGGATCCATAGAAGCACGACAGAACAGAAATTATAGATAAAACACATACCTTGTGTTGTAACGGTAACTCAATACATTATTATAAAATAAACTCGGAAAACAGAACAGAAACAATTTGTACAGAAAGAACATTTTCAGAGTACTATTATTAAACACAGTTTTTAAACAAGAGGGCCATGGTGGCCCTAATTCGCTCACCTGACTCCATGAACACCAGAGGAGAATGTGACATCGAGTTCATGTGTTTTAAAAAAATTGTGCTATTTTTAGATGGCGGTCATCTTGGATTAAGCGAGGACTTATTTACCAAATTTGAAAATGCTTCACCCAAGGATCTTAACTTACTATGAAGTTTGGCCAGCATCGGCCACGTGGTTCCTGAGAAAAAGACGTTCAAAATCTTGAATAAATGGACCTTTTGGCGGCCATCATGGATGACATAATAATCCGATTCTGACAAATATTGCACCAGAGCAATCGCCTCATCGATACCTTCAATTTGATATACAACAAATATTCAGTCAAAAATAAAATTTGACCCCACGGGCTACGCCCATTTTTGACCCCGGGGTAACCATTTTAACACCTTTGAAAGAACATTCTACATCGATCATTCCTACCAATTTTTGTCGAAATCCGGCTGGCAGTTCACGAGAAGATTTTTTAAGAATTTGTGCTATTTTTAGACAGCGGCCATCTTGGATTAGCGAGGACCTCCGTTTTAACAAATCTGAAAAGGCTTCACTCATGGACCATAACTGTCAAATTTGGCCACCATGGGCCAAGCGGTTCGTGTGAAGAAGAATTTTGAAATCTCTAATAAAAGAATGACCTTTTGACCTTTCGGCAGCCATCTTGGATGACATGACCATCCAATTTCGACATAAAATGTACCAGAGCGATCGCCTCTTTGATGCCTTCGATTTGATATAGACATGACCATATTCGGTCAAAAATAAAATTTGACCCCACGGGCCACGCCCATTTTTGACCCCGGGGTCACCATTCTAACAACTTTGAAAGAGCATTGTAAATTAATCATTCCTACCAAGTTTCGTCGAAATCCTCCTGGCGGTTCAGAAGAATTTTTTTTAAGAATTTGTGCTATTTTTAGACGGCGACCATCTTGAATTAGCGACGACCTCCGTTTTAACAAATCTGAAAAGGCTTCACCCATGGACCATAACTGTTAAGTTTGGCTACCATGGGCCAAGTGGTTCATGTGAAGAAGAATTTTGAAATCTAATAAAAGAACGACCTTTTGACCTTTCGGCGGCCATCTTGGATGACATAACCATCCGATTTCGAAAAAAATGCACCAGAGTGATCGCCTCCTTGATACCTTCGATTTGGTATATAACATGACCATATTCGGTCAAAAATAAAATTTGACCTCAATTTGACACCACGGGCCACGCCCATTTTTGACCATTTTAACAACTTTGAAAGAGCATTGTACATCGATCATTCCTACCAAGTTTTGTGGAAATCCGGTTGGCGGTTCTTGAGAAGATTTTTGAAGAATTTGTGCTATTTTTAGACGGCGGCCATCTTGGATTACGTAATGACGTCATTTTAACAAATTATGTAATCCCCTAACCTAAGGACTATGACCATGAAGTTTGGTGACTATAGGCCCAATGGTTAACGAGGAGAAGACGTTTGAAAATGTTCACGGACGACGACGGACGACGACGACGACGGACACATTGCGGTAACAATAGCTCACATGAGCTTCGCTCAGGTGAGCTAAAAATGGGACCGATATCGGTGTCGGTCCACCTTCTCTGTACCAGAATTTTCAAGGTTTGGTTGTGTATGATTCACCCTTTTCATGCTGAAGATACGCTATTCTGACTGAAAATTTAAAACAAAATAAATTCTGCACGACAGTATATCTTGTGACCACTCATTTGAACCGTCTCGTTGAGACGGTTTAAATGAGTGGTAACAAGATATACTTTCATTCAGAAATGAAGAAAATAAAACAAAAATGTTAGTAAATTTAGATACCAGTGAGTGGGTATCCCGCATGAAATTGGCTAAATACAAAGAACATAGCATGGTCATGGAATAACCGACTACAGTAGGCTATTTTACGACCGGGTTCTTGTTATTATCGCAAACCATATAAAATATTAGGTTCTAGAATTATGTGAAAAACTGGTAAACCAAAAGCCCCTAGACAATTCATTCAAGTCCCGCAGCTTTTTTCAATCAGGGCGATACTTTCAAAACAGGAACATTTCCATATTGCAAAGCATGTTCTGCACATTATTCTACTAACCCATTACAAGCACAGGGGAAATACTCGGACCAAGAACTCAGAAAAGGACTCGTTCACAATATTAACCCACCCACCTACTTTGATTAAAAAAAAAAGTTACCCCACCCACCCTCTTTGATTCAAAAAGTTATCACCCACCCACGTTGATTCAAAAAGTTACCCCACCCACCCACGTTGATTCAAAAAGTTACCCCACCCACCCACATGGATTCAAAATGTTACCCCACCCACCCACGTTGATTAAAAAAGTTACCCCACCCACCCATCGTCTTTGATTCAAAAAGTAACACCATCCACCCACCCACGATTTAAAAAGTTACACAACCCACCCACCCAATTTGATTAAAGAAGTTACCCCACCCACACATCGTCTTTGATTCAAAAAGTTACGCCATCCACCCACCTACGTTTCAAAAAGTCACCCCACCAACCCGCTTTGATTAAAAAAACTTACTCCACCCACCCACTTTTATTCAACAAGTTACCACATCCACACACTTTGAATGATAGATTATGTCTCATTCAAAGTTGGTGGATGGGGCAACATTTTTAGCCATTTTCTTAGTCCAGGGTCGTAGTCTTTGACCCGTGATTACAAGAGCAATACATCTGATCTTGCCCCGTAAACGTTGCAAGCACTTATTCCTATTATTCCAGCAGCAAATAATGCGCCTTGTGATTTTGTACTTTCGGACATCTGCGTAATTTCATTAAATACGTTTACAAAATTTATAAGTTGACCAAATTTTCAGAGTACATGCGGAATTATATTCCGCCATGTACTCTGAAAATTTGGTCAACTTATGACTTTATTTATAAAAAAATACTGTAAATTTTGTAAACGTATTTAATGAAATTATGCAGATGTCCGAAGCTACAAAATCGCAGGGCGTGTCTCATATGAAGCTGTAGTGGGTTAGAGGAAGACAGAGCACCAACATGACAGATAATCACAGAGGACAAGATTGTGCAGATGTAGATAGGTAGAAAAGTGTACGCTGTGCTCAGCACAGTTAGCTAAACAAAATCTTAGAAAATAATAGCAGAAAATTCAAGACATCCTACTTAAACATCAATATGAGACGGGTCATGTGATTTTGTACCTATAAAGATGTGCAATGTTTTATGAAACATATTTACAGAAACGGTGATATTTTTTTGTAAACGACATCGAAAGTTGACGATATTTTCAAACCGAGTGTGGAATACTATTCCACATTTGCTCTGAAGATTTTGTCAAATTTCTACGTCGTCTACGAAAAATATCATAAATAATGTCAGTTTTGCACTAAAGTCCCATGAGAGTTGATTGATTATTCCATGTCTGTCACAGGGGTGTTAGTTCCAGCAACGAGAAGTAGTCAAATGCCTTTGGTTTGAAGAAATGCAACAAACATACAAGAAAAGATATACGTGTACTACAATATTCATAGAAATCTTCAGAACACCGATCACGCTGAAACAACTATTAGCCATACACATTGCTTACATACGAGTACGCGTGATATACGACTGATTAAATGTTAGTAGGGTGCTATAATGTAGTATGAATGGTGAAAATGTAATTATATAATGTAAAGGTATCAGAAACCACACACCAACATAAAAGACTAGAAAAATAAATGTATGTGCTCTGCACATTCTAAAAGGCACCTCTGTCTCCATCTTACTGTAAAATATCCAAAATTGTGTCCGCAAGGTGTTTGCATACATTACAAGTATTGCATCGCAAGACAACACACTTGTCATCATTTATAAAGCCAGTACAATGCTGAATATAATGCTGTTATCTGCTGCTTTTTTTTTTACTTTAATATGTGAAAATACGTTTCTTTTTGGTTTAAGTAAAAAGTATAAAATGGAAAACAGCAGATAATTTTTGTTTCAGTCTTTTAAGAGTTAAACCCATTTCATTCAGAGCAAAACTATCTTCATGTCAAAATATACTCCATATCGAGAAGCATTTGAAATGTTTTGCAGAGAAATTTAAATTTAGACGGCATCTTTTTTTTATTCAAAGTGGAAGAATGAAATGGGTGAAATATTTTCTATGCCAATATAGGTTAAGAGTCCGTCACTTACAAGGTGTATGATCACGTGGTACTAACAACAACAACAAGTACTGAAACTTCCAGAATCCTTCTGATTCAAAGTACGTATTCTTTTATATTGTCCTTATTACGTAACGGATTTTGATGAAATATGTCGCATCAAACACGTCTTGTTAAGCTACATTTGGTGGTCTCTGTATTTTCGCCCAAACTTCTGTCGTTTTTGCAAAGAATCGATTTCCGTGTCTACCGACACGGAAATCGATTATTCGCAAAAACGACAAGTCTGTGCTGAACTACATGCACCACCAAATGCAGCTCATGAAGACGTGTTTGCTGCGCCATATTTCTTCAAAATCCGTTGCATATTAAGGAAAATATCAAATAATGCTTACTTTGGAGTGGGCGACGTTGTTGTTGTTGTAACCACGGGATCATGCACCTTGACTTAGCACTAAGGGTATAGCCATTGCTCAAATTTAAATTAATGTCAATACTACAGAAAGGCCATTAACCCGTAGACTGCGACACACAACAATTGTCGTCTGCTGTTGCTTTATATCTCGCCTTATTTCTCAATAAAAACATGGTTTGACAGCACTTCAGAATCATTTCCAATGGAAATGATTCTGAAGTGCCGTCAAAGCATGTTTTTGATGACAAAAAGGAAAATAGAAAATAAACAGCAGATGACAACAAAAATTAAGATAGTGGTGTAAGGGTGAACAAACATTGTTTTCATATACAAGAGATCTTTTTTAGGCTTTAATCGATCTAAATATGATTAGTTATAATTTAATAGATCAGTTTGTTGCTGTATTTTACATTTATAATTTTTTGCAAGAGTCGTTAAATAATGTCATTTTTAAGCATTTGGTCTGTATGATCTTGATCACTTGGCTGCTTGCATAGTTACAACAGTCTTGATCACTGAGCAGCTTGCAGTACGGGAATCTGTGCAATTTGAGGTGGCATGCTATAGACCGGTGTGCCGTGACTTTGGTTTGTGTAGGCTACCGGGGCGGGCAGGCCAGCGTGCCCGGGGGCGGGCAGACAGCTCTGGGGCATCGCGTACGTGCCCGGGGCGCTGTAATAGACCGGGCAGGGTGGAGGGTAGGCGGTGCATGCTGGGCCAGCCACACCTGTGGAAGAAGGAAGCATGCACGTTTTGTTAGAACCATCACCAGCTGTGCTACTATGGTTACCGGAGCCAGATTTACCATGGGAACCATCACCAACGTTAGCAGACGGGAAGGCTTGCGAGTTATATACATATACAGCGTAGCCGTTACCTGCGGGGTGCATATACGTGCTGTTGGCGGGTGAACATGCAACAGGAGACGGTGATACATCAGCAGCGGCAGCAGATACAGGCGTGTATATACACTCAGCAGGGTTAGTGGCCTCTACGTTACTACTACATGCAATGATACTCGGGTCATTTAACTCAACCGTCGTAGCATTTCCAGGTACAAAGCACTTCGCGTTGGGGTTAAACCCGCCACTACTGTTGACAGCGAAGTCGACACCAATTGTATTTTGTGTCTGTGGCCAGGCAGGGTTATATGCGTGATACTGGGGTTTGGGCGGCAGGAACGGGATGATTATCGGCTCGCCTTCACAACGCGCCCTTGCTGCACTACTCTCTGCGAGTAATGACAAAAATCGTGGCGGAATATCTTTAACAGGCTTTATCAATTTATGATTTCCGTATGTGTAATATTTCCGCTTTGTTTTGGTTTTTGGTGTGCTTGGTACCTGGAAATCCACGTTGGATGTACTAGAGGTGGATGCTGCGTCATCGTTACTCCTAGATATGAAGTTATCTATATTCTTCACGAGATCTATCGTCGACCTCTCACTCCTCTCCCCTCCCAGTCGGTCATCACCCTCCTTAAAGCTATCATCATTCGCACTGCCCGTCAGCGATTCAGAATCACACCCACTATCACTCCCTTCCTCGTTCCCCTTACTGTACTTATCGCCATTCAGCTTGGCGGCATTGAGAATGCTGCTCTCCAGCTGGGGATTGTGGTGGCGGAACATGTTGTTCTGGTATATGGGGTAGGTGACGGGGTAGTATGGCTGCTCACCCACAGCTGTCACACTGTCTACCGTCCCCGGCTGGGACTCGCTGCTGGACGCCGTGGACGTGTTTGGAGGCAATGGTGGGGGAGGGGCAGTAAACTGACCACAGGCATTGCCGTTCAGCTGGTCCATGGAGCTCGCCGCCGGGATCATGGTGCTCATGTCTAGCGGTTGCCATGACGATCCTCCCTGGCACAGCATTCTGTAGTGCTGAGGATAGAAATGGGGACATTGGAATAATCAGTAAACACTACGTGAAATTGTATTCAGTATAGGAATGAATGGCCTTTTTGTGGCCTCGTCCAGTATTCCCGCGACTTTTCCAAGTTTATATCCCCGATAAATTCAACAAAAATGCCATTCATTCCTTATAATTCCAGCATTTGAAATAAATTCATCAAGAAAATTGCTACGGGCCAATCAAATGATAGGGAATTGTGTAAATATTTTTGTGCTGGAATTATTAACTGTTAAATAGTACATTATTAACTCTTTGCATGCTAGCGGTGAAAATATCCGCCAAACAAATTAGGAGTATATGTTTTATTTCTCTCTGTAAATATGTCTTGGAATTTCATTAGAATCGAGTCAAAAATGATATTTACAGGGAGAAATAAAAGAAAATATACTGAAATATTGTCCGCTACTTTTGAACTATTTATAGCCCACACATTTCCCAGCATGCAGAGTTAATACGGATCTGGTCTCGAGTTGCGTTCCTTGTGGTTTTTTTTGTCATGTTTAAATGCAATTTGATTTTGGGAAAACGGCAGTTTGGCATGTACTCCACTCGCATAATAGGGCTTATGGGTTTTGCGATCAGTGTAGATCCGGATCAGCATGTACATCCACACAGTCTGATCAGGATCTGCACTGTTTGTCATTTCATTAATGAAACACGCGCTATGCATGCAGTGACCAATAAGAAATATTGATCGTTGTCGGGCTACAGGAGTGTGCCATTGGATCAGTAGTATAGAGTAACATGGAGGAAAAGCCCAGAGATCAATTTAAGTCTCAGATTTATGCCGTTTTATAATCTATACGAATGCCTCAATGCCAAATTTTATCGTCTGCTGGAAATGTTTTATTTTCAATATTTCTCGATAAAAACCTGTTTTGGCAGCGCATGAGAATCGTCTCCACTGGAGACGATTCTCATGTGCTGTCAAAAACAGGTTTTTTGTTAAGAATTAAGGCAAAAATTAAAAACAGCAGACGACAATTTTCGTCTCCCGCGTAGTGAGGGTTAATAACAATTGTACAAAATGGACATATCTCACCTCAATTCCAAGATTGAAGAAAAATCGCAACGAATGTACTTCTGAAAATAGAAATTACATCAAAATGTTAAGTTAAGACAGTGACAACCAATTGCAATTATATACATCACATTACATAACACAATGCCTGCATACATGGTCTGCTCATGTTACAGGTGGCAGAATGACTGCGTTAAGTGGAAGTCCCTGGGTTCGAATTCCAAACAAGTATAACCCCAGATCAGTCTGAAAGTCTCATCGGGACATGCACACATAAATACTGCCATTAGCTAACAGATCAGCTGATGGAGTGGTGTTTTAAATTCTATAGCAACAGATGGTTGAAAATTAGGATTTGCGGAGGCACTGGATGATAAAGATTTTCACTGTTGTTAACCCTTAGAAAGCTAGAAACAACAACTGCCGTCTGCTGCTGTTTCATAGATCGTCTTTTTCTCAATAAAAACATAGGTTAGCAGCATTTTAGAATCATTTCCATTGGAAAAGATTCTAAACTGCTACCAAACAATGGTTTTGTTAGGACGGACCACTAATACCGTTGGACAACTTTCAGCACCCGTCATTCTAAGTGAAACGTTGCAAGAGCATGTTGAGCCGACTGTATATCCAGCATACAACAAAATTTAAGTCAGACTATAAGACATTGTTTAACCCTTAGACCGCTACTCACAACAATTGTTGTCTGCTGTTGCTTTTATATCTTGCCTTATTTCTCAATAAAAACATGGTTTGACAGCAATGGAAATTCTGAAGTGCTGTCAAAGCAGGTTGTAAATTATTCTAAAATGCTTTTGATGATAAAAATAGAAAATAAACAGCAGACGACAAAAAAAATAAGATAGCGGTCTAAGGGTTAATCTACCTTTATGAGTTGGCCAGTCAAATTTCTGAATTTTGGGAGTAAAATAAACCACTGGGTTAATTTCAACTGTTGTTGACCTCGCTATGTGATACCTGGTAGATCTTTGCCGGTCATGTCCTGTGAGGGGAGACAATTCATGTTGACCTGGTTGACGGCGATCGTGTCCAGGTAGGGGATACACACACAGGAGTAGGTGTGGGGGGTGGCGGGTGGCGCGGTGGGGGGATACACGCTGTACGGTGACTCGACGATCTGGCAGCCAGGCACGGTGGGCGGACTGCAGCTCTGTACTAACTGGTTCTGTGTCTGTAACACACAAATGTGGCTGTGACTTTGGAGAAATGGGGCTTATGGGATTTGCGACCAGTGTAGCTCCTGATCAAATAGCACAAACCCATACATAGCCTGATAACGATCTATATTGCTTGTTAGAAGTGTGATGGGCGTTTCATTGATGGAATAGCGAACTGTGCAGATCCTGATCAGACTGTGTGGACTGTAAATTCTAGCAAGATAGATTTATTGACACTTTCAAAACTACAGTCCTCTATCGCAATGTTTGCAAACAGTGCTGATCCAGACGATCTGGATCTGTACTGTTTGTCGATATTTTTATAAACCCTCCGTTACAAATCATAACCGTTTGAGTTGTCTCACCTGGTTAAGAGTGTTGAGGTTGTTTCGCATATTCTGCTGGGAGTTGGTCTGTGTGGTACTGCTGCTATCGATGTTGTTGGTAACTGCGGTCAGCATGCCATTGGGGGTGTAGCGCATTCCTGGCACATAGCTGCAGAGCAAACAACCACAGTGAAACCTCTAGAATCCGGACATCCTGCAACTTGGCAACGCTGTTCGGTATGGTGTACGAACAGGGTCAAAACTAAAATTACCAGGTGCACCTATAAAATTGTACACTGCAGCTCCATTATAACGCGGTCGCGTATAGCGCGATCTCCATTATAACGCGCGTCTCTCGTGGATCCCATTTTTTTTTTTAAAAATCCAGAGAAAAAAAAAAAATCGTCGGACGTCGTAGTCATCGTGTAATTAGTTGATTCGAGATTTCTGTAAGTTTATTCAAACAACAAAGTTCAAAGTCCATGAAAGGATTATTATTAGTATGTTAGCAAATGTAATACCTTTAATCAGGTAATCATGTTAATAGGCATATTTATTAATCAGTTCAATTACCTTAATCCCAATTGACATGTATTCGCGAAGTAATGGTCGTATCAAAGGAGCATGCCGACCAATGTAACGCCTGATCAGAAGCTACACTGGTCACAAATCCCATGAGCACCATTTCTACAGTCACGTAAATGTACCGCTTTTTGTCACCAAGTAATGTCAATGTATCTGTGTTAACACATAATTGTCGCTAATAAATGGTTACGTGTTCGGCCTTTCTTTTTCTTTACTCCCAGGTGTAATATTTAGCGTTCTATAAATAGACTGGTGTTTCAGCATTATCTGGGTATGGATCACGTGGTCTATTGTTTACACTGCAGCCCAAGGCAATCTCGCTTAAATCGTAAATTTCATTCATCAATATGACTTGCAGCGTAAACAATAGATCACGTGACCCCACATCCTGAGATTATGCACGTATCAACCGCATGAATAGGCAGGACACGTGACCATAGGCATTATTTATTATCAATTAATCCGTTTAAGCGTCTGTTGATCGCGAGTAGTATACATTGTAATAAGCGTCTGTCTATCGCGAGCACTATACAACGTAATAAGCATGATTTTATAAATAACTCATATGTTTAATACATTAATACATACAAGTTTGTATGTCATAGGCATTATTAATAATTACTTTAACTTCTGTTCAAATGACCTGATTTTATATGGGTCCGTTGCTAATGGAATTCCCGCAATAGTTGGTAACCGAAATGCGAATGAGACCAGTAACCCGTGCAGTACCAGTACCCGGGCATGTCCCGAAATTTTATAACGCGGTCGGATTTGATCGCGGTTTGAAATCTTGGACCTCGACCACCGCGTTATAATGGAGCTGCAGTGTATAGGTGCACCTGTAATTTTAGTTTTGACCCTGTTCGTACACCATAGTCCAGTTTAAAGGAGTTCCACTAAGATACATTATACGTGGCTGTTACTTAACCCTTTCCCTGATAGAAACGACTTTTCACGCCTCTGCAGAAGATGTCTTTAGAAAACATTGTGGGAAAAGGAGAAATTGCTTGTAACAAGCAATTTCTCCTTTTCCCACAATGTTTTCTACTCTATCAGATAATTTAACCATCATTTAACCCAGCATTTGATTCTTTTATTCAGATGTTTTCGATTTGGAAGAGTCGAAATATCGCAAAACAGGGAAAGGGTTAAGTAAGGGGGTGTATGGTATTCATGACCAGTGTAGATCCCAATCAAATAGTACAATCATGTACCCTGATAATGATCTATATTGCTCGATAGAAGCAATACGGGCGTTTCGCTTATTATATATACAGTGAAATCACGATGGCTCGAAATGCAATGGCTCGTAATGTCGGGCTTCCGATAATTTTCCCTATATGTTTAATGTAATTTACATGCGATGGCTCAAATTGCAACTCCTCGAAAAATGCGATCCTCGAAACATTTTTCAAGTCCCGCGGACTCATTTCTCGCTATTTTGCTATACGACGACTCGGAATGTCATGTCGAGGTTTGTGTTGGGCTAATTTTCACAACTCCGTGTCCGACTTATTACGATCAAAGGCCGAGCCGCGCTCTACCTGTCTATGAAATGTGGTTTCTTTTCAAGTCCAGTTAATTGCCTAAAGTGGTGCCATTTTTTTTTAAACATTGTTAATTGCGATCAACGATATACAGCGATTTATTAAATATTCTGGGCTTCGGCCACTCGGCGCATTTAATGGAGTCTGTCGTAAGTCATTGGCCGTTTTTCGTGGTAACTCACAGGTTACACTCAAGTAACCAGAGTATCACAGGAACAACCAGAGTTGTTGCTCGGGTTCAAGTCAAGTTGGAACCCTAGTAACCCAAGTTCTAGTGGTCCTCGTGTTATTCGTGTGGCTACCCGGGAGTTGCAACGAAAAACGCCCATTAATAATACCACACTTCCTAGTTGGGCAGAGATGACTGGTCGTGACAAAAAGGATTTGCTCTACTGAATTTCCGATCAGTGCAGCATTAAATCGGCCTGTACATTCAGTTCAGGACCTGAAATGTTCGTCCTCAACAGCTATTCATGATGAATAATATAGTGAAATAGTAAACCCATATCAAGTTGCAGGAGTCTGTAAGTTGTTGATGAGCGTTTACACTGGTCACAAATTAAGTAAAGATTCAGGACGGATTCCCGATATTTTATGGGCGCCATATAACAATATCATTTGAGCTCGGCCCATACTACTGTTTTGAGTGACGTCACAACCACCTGCGACATTAATTATGTGTGCCACTATTTATAGTAAACACTGGAGCTTTTCTAATAATAATTGAAATAAAGACAATTTTGTAAATACATTTAAATACAGCTTATTTAATTTCACATGATAAATTTAATCTTCGAATAAATACCATTATCATCTAAAACATGGATACACTCCATTATGCTTTGTTATTTCCTACATCCGACGGGTACAGTAGTCGACAAATATACCAAAATCGCAAGATGCGATCACTCGGAACAAAATTTGCAGGCCCGTGCCATTTCGAGCCATCGCGATTTCACTGTATACATAAAAGCAGGAAATGCAACATTTGTATGGTGGTGTGAAGGTCGAGTGAAATCTAGACCCTGTGGCATACGTGACGGCTATTACAGATTGGAAAGTTCCATCCTGTGCACACCATGAGCTTGCTTTGATTTTCTGGCAAATACTCTTACTATCTACCCGCTACTATATATATGAACTATTACACTTCCATCAGAAAGCAGTATGGCCAGTTAATTTTTAAAATGGCTGCCGAAGGGTGAAAAATGGGTGGAGCGCTGGGCGTGGTGGTGGTCGTCAAATTTTTATTTTTCTAACAAAATTGCTCATGTTAGCAATACATCATAAGGATGATCCAAGCGTTTCACTAAACTTTGTACGACTAAAATGTTCGTAAGTGTAAAATTATGATAGTCTGTGACTTTCACATTAACAATCTTTTCTTGTAAACTCTTATTGGATTTACATTTATTGAGCAAAGGCTGCATATGCAGCCTATGCTCAATAAATGTAAATCCATCAATTGAAATTTACAGATGATCTTAAATTTGCACTTACAAACATTTTAGTCATAAGAAGTTTAGTGAAACGGGCCCCTGAGTCATATAGTGATGTGTTACTGAATAATATGATTGCAAGACATACAACTATGTGAATGGCTGTGGCTGGAGAAATTGGGCTTACAGTATGATATTTATGGTAAGTCTACGTCATATGTCGACGACGAACATTTTAGTTGTACGAAGTTTAGTGAAACGGACCACAGGTATTGATTTTTTTTAAATGGATGTAATTGCCCAGGATCAGACTAGATCAGACTAGGACTAGATCAGACTAGATCGACGGTCGATTTTTGTGCTACATATGCCACCAAGTGAAATATTGTATATCACCTGGAGTAAACCGAATAAACCCTGTGTTCCTATTGGTAAGCTATAGTTACCAACAGTCTATCGGTGTATGATGCAACAGCTGTTAAACAGTTGCGGTCCACAAAAGAAAACAAATCCGCTAAATTAACGCTACTTTTTATGGGTATAGAAGCAATCATTTGTGCCTCCCACAATGAGCGAATCAATGATGGCCCACAGCTGTCGAGAATTACATTTCTGGTGCTGTATTACTACGATATACCAATAATACAACATTGCTGGGAAAATAACACTAGTTCTCAAATTTCTCACACAATGGTACATGCTTTAAAGTGACTATCACAGACCGGTGTGGAGGAGTGATGAAACAAATAAGGAGAGTATTTAACCCTTTCCCTGTTTTGCGATATTTCGACTCATCCAAAATTATAAATTTTATATTACGATGGTTCACAGTACTGAAAAATATAATAAATCCAGTGCCTGATAAAATAGTCAAATTATGTTTTACGAGATGTTTTATCATTTAAATAATTTGTGGTGATATAATGTGATATTTATTAAACTTGTTGCCAGATTTTTCACAAGAAACGAGGCAAACCAGTACTTGGTTAACCCTTTCACACCTAATCAACTGGAATAGAGATTCATATGTTAATTTTGCAATCAATCCAATTGTCACAAAATGATTTTTCAGACTTAGTCCAATATGAAAAGGGGGTGTTTTTGTTCTCAAAAATATGAAAATTACTTGCAAAAAGTGCAGATCCTAACGAGACGCCAACACCACAATACAGAATAACCAGACTGATTTGGTGCCAGGTTGTCACCACACCAGTCACTTAGCCCTACTCCATAAAAGCAGTAGGATCAGCATTAATCTAACAGCTTTTATAATGGATTCAACTCTCAAGTAGCAAGAAGGCAAAAAATGTACCCGGGGTCAAATCAGGGATATCAAGATTCTGGTAAAGATGAACCCCATCGTTAAATACCGATCGCATGCTGTCAACAATCGATATATTTCGCTGTTAAATTTACCATAAACCACAGAATATCTGGGGGCTGTTTCACTAAACTTTGTAAGACTAAAATGTTCGCAAGTGCCAATTTAGGATCGTCTAGAAATTTCAATTGATGGATTTACATTTATTGAGCATAGGTTGCATATGCAGCCTATGCTCAATAAATGTAAATGCAATCATTGTTTACAGGAAAACATTGATAATGTAACATTTACACTTATGAACATTTTAGTCGTACAAAGTTTAGTGGAACGGCCTCCTGGACTTTATGTCCATACTTACATCTGAGCCTGGGTAGTACTAGTTGGAGTAGAACAGTTGCCTTGGTAACTGGGTGGAGGTGACTGTGACGATACTGGCATATCCTGAAACAGTCACAGAAAGATATTTGTGGCTGTGACCAGTGTAGCTCCTGATCAAATAGCACACTCCAGTAGCCCGATAACGATATATATATTGCTTACTAGAAACACAAAGGGGTTTCATTGATGGAATGGCGAACAGTGTAGATCTTAATCAGACTGTGCATATTTGTTTTATTGGAATTAAAAAAAAGAAATTGTCAGCACATGAGAATCGTCTCCAATGGAAACATATTTCCATTGAGAAAATTAAATTAAAAAATAAACTCTGAGGACAATTTAACTCTTTGCATGCTGGGACATTTGTGGGCTATAAATAGTTCAAAAACAGCAGACGACAATTCAATCGTAAATTGTTGGATGTTATTTTCACCGCTAGCATGCAAAGGGTTAAGCAAAACTAAGGCAAGTATTGATATTTGTCATCATTACTGGGCAATATGTCTCCATACATAGAACAAATTTGTAGTTTTAGACAACTAGGGGGATTCAACATTTGTGGCTGTGACTGGAGAAATGGGGCTTATGGGATTTCTGACCCATGTAGCTAGTGATCAAATATTTGATAACGATAGGAATAGCGAAGCACAATAGAGTGTATCCATGTGTGGTGGTTTACTAGAGCTCCCACTCGAGTTGGACCCAAACAACGCTTGTTCCTGTGCAAAACTGGTTGCTCAAGTTTGAGACGGGACTTACAACGAAAAACGACCATTTACAACAGACTCTATTAAATGCTCCGAGGGGCTGAATCCCAGAATATATTTAATAAATCGCCAGATGTCATTCATTTGTTATGGGACATGAAACAACAAAAAGTTAAGAGAGCAATTATTATTGGATTTACATTTATTGAGCATAGGCTGCATATGCAGCCTATGCTCAATACATGTAAATCCACACTAGCAACAACGGTAACAATCAGGACAAATAGGTCAACCCACCCCCATTCCACAAATGCTGGATCCGCCCCTGTAGAAGATAAAAACTTTAAAATGTTCACAATTTTTCAAAATGTCCAAGAGTTTCAGCGACATTTCAAAGGTGACAAAGGTCAAGGTTGTGTTAATAGTAGGGTTGTTATCGAATATTCGAATATTCGAATATTCGGTTGTTGTCCGAATATTCGAATACCGTTTTGCTATTCGAATAGTAAAAAAAAAAAATATTATTTTTTTTCTATCAATTTTCTGTGTACCGAAGGGATTAATCGTTATTTAAAGTCAACACTTTGATATCTTGAGATGGTGGAAGCACAACGAGACCAAGTTCCCCAGGGTCGCCGTGATCGCCAGACAAGTTCTCGCTGTACCCGCCACTTCTGTACCCTCTGAGCGCATTTTCTCCACCGCCGGACTATTACTGAATAAACTACGTAACCGGCTATCCAGTGACATAGTGGACAAAATTATCTTCTTGAATAAGAACAAGGTTTCACACATTTCTGACTTAGACAACAGTGATTAAGTTATTAAGTTACAATTTGTTGGATAAACTGTGCGTGATACATTCAGTAATGAAACTGGATCTGAGAAAACACCTTAACGCAACGTATATTGCCCCCTGTTTTGTTTTGTGTTCTAAGAATAAAACTCAATAAAGTTATCTTTCAAACTTTGTGTAAATTTCACGTGTCACTGGCTGCCAGCCAACTTACACCGCAGGCGTTTTACGGCGACAATTCCAAACAATCCGACACGTGACCTAGCTGGCACGGGATTTATAATTAACAGCGCTCCAGATACGGTGTGTAATTTGATCAATTAGGCGTGATGTTTTTAATATGTCTTTCGAAAAATTACAAGTACGTAGGGAGTCACTTTATTTAGACTAATTCATTGAGACGATTCTAAAGCACTTATAACTTGCCATTTTGGGGAGAAATTATAATTTTACTATCAAATTACACAGCGTAACTGTGAGCGTTACATCTACACCGATACGCTGTAGCTGGTCAGATTAATTTTGTCATTTCTTCACATACATATATGCTCTGTTGAATATTGATAAACTGTTTGGATGATTATTAGCGTTTGTTTGTTCGTTTTCTCCAGTCATTAAAAGTGGTCTGATGTACACCCCCCCCCCCCCCACACACACACACACCAGTGATTGATTGAATATTGGTGCTTAACGGCCTATCAACAGCTAAGGTCGTGTAAGGCCAGGTTAACTGGATTATATTTTAATATATCCTTCATATCGAGATCGATTTTTTCCCGTTTATTTTTTCATTTTCTAACTACCGGTAACTACGCAGGTACAGAAATGTAACCTGTAACCTGTGACGCATCAATCGCGGCTATCTGAACCAGATCCCGTCTAGCAAACAATGGCTATTTAGAGCACACACCCGTGTAGTGTAGTGTGATTACCAGCGGAGTAACTACGTCTGCCTACCGAATATAGCGTTTTCCGAATATTCGAATACTATTCGAATACCTCGACCGAATATTCGAATACCGTTTTTGGCATTCGATAACATCCCTAGTTAATAGTAGAGCGAGTGTGTGATAAAGAAAAAAATTATTAATAAATTTACTGACAAATTTTAATCAACAATTAACTAACTAGAAAATGTGTTCATAGAACACGGATGCCCCACATATCGCTTTGATAATAAATGAGGCCAAATTCCAAGTAAAAAAATTTGTTTACCTCAGCGTTAAAGTTTTTGAAGCACCAAGTATGTGACCTTGACCCTGGGTTGGCGGGGGCAGGACGAACGTGGATTTGGCACAGGGCAGTAGAGGACCATTAGAGCAATGTGTATATGAAGTATGAAGCTGATCCGTGAAAGAAAACAGAAATTATAAAGATATTTACCCGAGCGTTAAAGTTTTTGAAGCACTAAGTATGTGACCTTGACACTGGGCTTGGCGGGGGCAGGACGAACGTGGATTTGGCACAGGACAGTAGAGGACTATTAGAGCAATGCGTATATGAAATATGAAGCTGATCCGTGAAAGGGAACAGAAATTATAAGATATTTACCCGAGCGTTTTTGAAGCACCAAGTATGTGACCTTGACCCTGGGCTTGGCGGGGGCAGGACGATAGTGGATTTGGCACAGGGCGATAGAGGACCATCAGAGCAATGTGTATGAAATATGAAGCAGATCGGTCGAAGGATGAAGAAACTAGAAATGGACGCTTGTCGACAAGCGCATGTGTATCCCCCTCCCCAGATACACAAGTAGTTTGAAAAAAGGGTGTTCGAGTTATGCTCCGGAGACAAAATCAGTGCGCGGAAAAACAAAGGGAGATAACTAAAAAATTAGTCATGCAAGAGTTGTCATTCTTGCGTGACACACCTTTAGGGTCGTGGTCTATGCATGTGTGAAGTTTCATGAAAATATTCCAAAGGGTGTTCGAGTTATGCTCCGGACAAGAAGTGTCTGCGGCGGACGCGGCACGTTGTCAAATCCATAGTATCCCCCGACGAAGTCCGGGGGATATTATTAAGAGACATTTACCCGAGCGTTAAACTTTTGTGACGGACGGACGGACAGACAAGGGTAACATTAAATGCCCCCTCCACTATCGTGGTGGGGCATAATAACTACCCAACATTACAGGTGGCGTCACAACTCTGTGAATTGCTTAAATGACCAGCGTGATATGCTTAATGAATAGTGTCAAACACTCAAACAAATCGAGGTGGACCAATTAAGAAAACAACCAGAGGCAGTTGTGAATTTATTTTGTTTCATTTGATAATAGGTTTTGAAAATTAGTGTTAACCAAATTGATCTTGGCAGCCAGGCGCTTGGGTCATTTACCCAAGCATTTATGTGATCGAGATAGCGAAGTGATTTTTAACGTATTTTTATACGAAGGGGACAGAATGAACAGTTGAGATAGAGAACATGTGTTCGAGATAGGGCATGTTCGAGATAGCCGAGGAAATTTACATTAAACAAGAAACGAGGCAAAGCCACAAAGGCCAGGTTTTTTCCAAGCATAGACACTTGGATAACATAATTATACCCACTTTTTGTAGACTAGATGGCCGTGGCCTGCATGTCGCGCCTTGGGGCGAGGCATGGACAGGAAAACAATAGATATAATAGATGGAAAAAGTTTCAAGGTAATGGGCGAAGCAGTTGCAGAGATATAGTATAAGAAAAACTTTTAACAAAAAAACTTTAACCAAACGTACGTTAAAAAGTTAACGTTGAAAATGGCTAAGTCAATTACGTAGAAATAATAGGTGAAGGTAAAAAAAATGGTCACATGTTGGATAGTTGTATGTGGTAGGCACCCCTTGGTTATGAAGCTGTGAAAGTTTTGTGGTCCTAGGTGGTACAGTATCAAAGAAATGGACTTAAACACAAAAACTTAACATTGTAAACGCGAAGACTTAACATTGAAAATGGCTAAGTCGACTGCGCGGAAAAAATGGGTCAAGTTAAAAAAAAAGTAACATGTTGGATAGTGATATGTGGTGGGCACCCCTTGATTATGAAGCTGTGAAAGTTTGGTGCTCCTAGGTGGTACAGTACCAAAGAAATGAACTTAAACATGAAAATTTAACATTGTAAACGCGAAAACTTAACATTGAAAATGGCTAAGTCGACTGCGCTGAAAAAATGGGTCAAGTTAAAAAAAAAGTAACATGTTGGATAGTGATATGTGGTGGGCACCCCTTGATTATGAAGCTGTGAAAGTTTGGTGGTACTAGGTGGTACAGTAACAAAGAAATGGACTCGAACACGAAAACTTAACATTGATTGTGGACGCCGCCCGCCGACCGCACGCCCGCCGCCCGCCCGCCAGCCCGGCTTTAGCCAATCCAACAGCCTGGATTTTTTTTCAAAAAACCTGGCTAACAAATAAGGATATAATTCGGGAATCTAGAGAATCATCGAGATAGGGGATACCATCGAGATACTGACGTTCGAGGTACTGGTGCTCGACTGTAGTATTATTACATCGACCAAATAGATCATTTTATTTGATAAAAGAAGATTGTAATCAACAGTGTAGATAATTTGAGACCAGTCATGTGATTTTGTACCTTCGAAGATGTCCAACTTTTCATGTAAAATATTTGCAGAAACTGATATTTTCAGTAAATGACATCGAAAGTTGACGATATTTTCATAGATCTGTAGCCTATTTCATCAACATTGCAAAGTATACTTTAGTAGCAAAGTATACTTTGAGGGAGAAATTTTCAATTTTTTTTTTAATTTATTAATTTTTATTATACTGAATTTATTACATTATCACAGCCATTTAATGGCTGTGATAATGTAATAAATTCAGTATAATAATTATGCATACTTTTAATCATGAAATACATGCATTTGTTAGTTCTATATGAAATAATGCATTTCAGGAAAAATAAATGATTACTCCCTCAAAGTATACTTTGCTAGTAAAGTATACTTTGCAATGTTGATGAAATAGGCTACTGAACATTTAAGACGAAAAATATTGTCAATTTAGTAAATATTTTTCACGAGATATCGCACAGCTTATGTAACAGGAAGAACACTTTAGGAAACATACGTCTAATACACGCACAAATACGTCTAATACACGCACAGATACGTCTAATACACGCACAGATACGTCTAATACACGCACAGTACGTCTAATACACGCACAGATACGTCTAATACACGCACAGATACGTCTAATACACGCACAGATACGTCTAATACACGCACAGATACGTCTAATACACGCACAGATACGTCTAATACACGCACAGATACTCTAATACACGCACAGATACGTCTAATACACGCACAAATACGTCTAATACACGCACAGATACGTCTAATACACGCACAGATACGTCTATACACGCACAAATACGTCTAATACACGCACAGATACGTCTAATACACGCACAGATACGTCTAATACACGCACAGATACGTCTAATACACGCACAGATACGTCTAATACACGCACAGATACGTCTAATACACGCACAGATACGTCTAATACAGCACAGATACGTCTAATACACGCACAGATACGTCTAATACACGCACAGATACGTCTAATACACGCACAAATACGTCTAATACACGCACAAATACGTCTAATACACGCACAAATACGCTAACAAATTTCCATTCAGTTGTATTATCAGTAACTATAGATTGCAGTAGCGTTCGCAATACTAGTTCTATTTTAGCATAAAAACATCTTCTTTTACCAAATCTTGATTTTTAACTCTGGCGACTGATATGTACAGCTGTACAACTGAGTTGAAAAAAATACGACACAAATCTAGAATTTAAAGATCTTAATATTTCTTCTCATAAATGTGGTTGTGACTGGAGAAATGGGGCTTATGGGATCGTGACCAGTGTAGCTCCTGATCAAATAGCACACTCCTGTAACCTGATAACGATCTATAGTACTTGTTAGAAGCATGCTATGTGTTTCTTTGATGGAATGGCGAACAGTGCAGATCCTGATCAGACTGTGCGGATGCACAGGCTGATCTGGATCTACACTGGGCATAAAACCCATAAGCCCCATTTCTCTGATCAGTATCAAATCCGTATTTTGTACCATTAAATTGTTCATAACGGGCCAAATCGTCTTTATATGACTATTTCATGTGTACATGTACCTGTACGACAGTGAACACCAAACTTATTAGCAAGCCTAGATTCCCAGATCAGATTGGTTTTCAATTATCAAATCATTGTAGAATCAGTAAAGTTCACATACACCGTGATACAGTAACACTAATGCTGCGTCACATACTAACATACCATTCTCATCTTCGCCTATAAAGAAAACAAATATATTGCACTGTGATCTAAGGTTCATAGAAAACTGGACATTATGTTTGTAAAACATGGATAGGCCCCCATGGCATACTGGTCTTTAACTATGAATTAGAAAAAGTTAAATTTACACAGTCATTTCAGAAAGCCTTACACAATTTTTGCCGTAAGAAAAGTGTTCCAGCACAATTTTGAAGGTCACAAAGGTCAAGGTCATGTCATTGGTGGTGTGATTGATTCACACATGTTCAGGTAAATGAAGTGTCATATAATAAAGCAATCCTTCAAGTAATATTGAAGATATTACATGGAGAGACTTACAAACTTTTTGACACAACAAAAGTACCATTTTGAAGGTCACAAAGGTCAAGGTAATGTCATTGGTGGTGCAAATGCATCACACATGTTCACGAGAATGAACTGTCCAAATATTAAAGTAATCCTTCAAGTAATAAATTACATGATGGAGAAACTCTTACAAACTTTTTGATGTAAATGTACATGGACGGACGAATGTACGTACAGTTTTGTTTGTTTGTTTATTAGTGTTTAACGGCCTATCAACAGCTAAGGTCATGTAAGGCCGGGCAAACGGGTTCGATCCCATTTTAACCTGCTGCATTGTGGGGAAAATCCCAAAATCAGAACGGAATATTTACATCGAGAACAAATATATTCAGCCTTGAAATCAGAATAACCTGACCTGGTGCCAGGTCCATACCACACCAAGTCACATGGCCCCTTCCCCTAAAATAGGATTACGAATATCGTAATACTCACATAAGGGATATAACCAGATTCAAATGTCACATACAAAATGCCAAAGACGTATGTGAGGGCCAAACCAGGTCTCCAGTCGGGATTCCAGTAAGGATGAACCCCGATCGCTAAATTACCCATCGCGTGCTCCCACCTGCCACCCACTAGCACAATTGTAAATTTGTCGCAGGGCGGTAGAGGACAATTAGAGAAATGCATGTGTGAAATATCAAGCAGACATTTACCCGAGCATTAAAGTTTCCGGACGGACGCTAGTAACACTACACGTCACCCTGACCATTCGGTGGCGGCCGTATAAAAATATTTGAAATGTTCTACAGAGAAAACGCTATATTCACAGCATGCAAAAGATTATTCAAGATTTTTTAAATTAACCCTTACAATGCTCAATAAAATATTGTTGTCTGCTATTTATATTTTAATTTGCATTTACCTTAAGAAAAACATGGCCTGGCAGCACTTTAGAATCATTTCCAATGGAAATGATTCTAAAGTGTTGCCAAACCAGGTTTTTCTGGAGAAAAAGTAAAAAATACGAAACAGCAGACGACAATTTTCATTTCTCACATTCTAAAGGCTAAAAAAGTAAAGTATATAGCTCCATTATAAATGATCAACAACCATTCAGCCATTACATACCTGTAGAGCAGAAAGCCAAAATCACCATTAATCCTCGTCTCCCAGATTAGAACTGAACTATTTTCAGTTAATTTGAATTTAGCATCATCACCAACAGTGAACCATGAGCGACCCAGTGAAGTCCAACACTAAACTGTGGCGTAGTGATACCGCGCTAGTCTGTGAGAGACAGTAGTAGCCGCCTATATCTCGGCTGTCAATCAGGAAATCTCGAATCAATAATTGCACGGTAACATGTGGCCATGGGCACATATTGGACAGTTACTGATAATCAAATAATTTAATCATTAAAGATTCACTTTACATATGTTTATAAACTTTATTTTCTCATTTTCGTCATTATAAACTCGTGCAAGGTCTGATAATATCGCCATAGAAGATGCTAACACTTGTAAAGAATGAAATTAGGTTATTTTTCTGTGGTAAATACGGAAAAGGCATAAACTGGGGCTATCTGGAGCACAAAATTTGTAATGTGAACATTTTTTAATTACACTATAAAAGATTTGAAATAATCAAGCATTGCCTTTATTAAATAACTTTTGCATGATTGATAATCTGAGAGGTGTTCAACATTGTAGGTGCATTACTTTACTTGGATCTATTGATAACAAACACAATAGCATGCTTCGAGATCGCATGTCACATCCGCCACAAAAACGTATATTGTTGTTTTACTCAATAAAGGCATGGTTTGACATCACTTTGGAATCATTTCCATTGGAAATGATTCTAAAGTGATGTCAAACCATGTTTTGAAGAGGAAAATGAAAAATAAAAAAATAAACCGCAGACGACAAAATTTAATTCAGCATTGTGAGGGTTCATGCTACTACCATTTACTACTACCTACGTGTAGAGGGTCATTACATCTGAATACATCCACAAAATATTTCTCAAATGTGCCTCGCTAATGCCAACTTTACTGACAATTTTAGTTTTGCACTTACAAAATGTTTAGCCTTACAATGTTTAGTGCAACGGGCCCCAAGTCCGGCAATGCAAATTGACTGGTTTTTTGGGTCTCAGATATGCGCGCGCACGAAATGATAACATACGCGTAGATAAGAAAAAACAAATTCATATTCACTTAAACAAATCTGGGTTTGATAAAACAACGTTTACGACACACAAAAAAGCATTGTGAATTTTATTTAAATTATTTCAACTAGTGTCGAGACTGGAAACCTATCTGTATAGGTGGTATAGCATTCTCATACTTTCTGTGGAGTCATTTAGTATTCAGTTGTCTGTCTGTTCAGTGTGATCTTAAAAAGTTTATTAAAGTCAACCCTTAGACCGCTACTCAAAAACAATTGTCGTCTGCTGTTGCTTTTATATCTTGCCTTATTTCTCAATAAAAACATGGTTTGACAGCATTTCAGAATCATTTCCAATGGAAAGTGCTGTCAAAACATGTTGTAAATTATTCTAGTGCTGTTAAAGCATGTTTTTGATGATCAAAATGGAAAATAAAAAATAAATAGCAGACAAATTTTTTTTATAAGATAGCGGTCTAAGGGTTAAAACCGAGTTTTTCTAAAATATTATATTTTTTCCAATTTGGATGAATACGCAGCGAAAATTGCCAATTCCAGGGGTATGGGACATGTTCCCAATATGGCTAAAATAAACCCCGATTTCTCAACGAAAATGCATTCTGGTTCATAAATTGTGCTTGTTATTACAGTATTAGGTAGCAGAAATATGGCTCCCCTGTTTACCAGTCTATGATCCTATATAATAGAATAAAATAAACTTCTTGGAATTTCATAAAAAATGTTATACCGGTCATTTGAGGTCCATGATGGAGGGTCTGCAGTGCGTAAATCAGAAATACAATTACACAGGGCCGTCGGATGACTGGTCCGGCGAAGATTATACCCCCCACACCCACACCCACACCCACACCCACACCCACACCCACATTTACCCGCTCAAAGTGTATGTTCTTACTTATGTTGTTATGCCCCAGTAGCCGATTTCATCAAAATTGCAAAGTATACTTTCCTAGCAATGTATACTTTGAGGGAGCAATCATTGATTTTTCCGAAATGTATTATTTCATGCAGAACGAACGATTGCATATATTTGATGATTAAAAATATGCAGAATTATTATACTGAATTTATTACATTATCACAGCCAAAATTCCAATTTTGGCTGTGATAATGTAATAAATTCAGTATAATAACAAGAAACGAGGCAAAGCCACGAAGGCCAGGTTTTTTCCAAGCATGGACACTTGGATAACATAATTATACCCACTTTTTGTAGACTAGATGGCCGTGGCCTGCATGTCGCGCCTTGGGGCGAGGCATGGACACTAAAAAAATAGATACAGTAGATGGAAAAACTTTAACGAAAAAACTTTAATCGGACACACGGATGGACGGACGGACGGACGTATGCCAAAATGCCGACGATATCGCGCTTTCCGCAAGCGGGTGCGACAATGATGATAAACACCCATGTGAAGTATCAAGGTAATGGGTGAAGCAGTTGCAGAGATATAGTACACGAAAAAAAAATTAAGAAATAAATTCAAAGTAATTTGACCTTGATATTGCGCACAGGGGCCGCACGGTTGGGGGTTAGAATGAAAATATGGACGATGATAAACACCCATGTGAAGTTTCAAGGTAATGGGCGAAGCAGTTGCAGAGATATAGTATAACGAAAAAGTTTTAACCAAAAATTTAACCAGACGTACGTTAAAAAGTTAACGTTGAAAATGGCTAAGTCAATTACGTAGAAATAATAGGTGAAGGTAAAAAAATGGTCACATGTTGGATAGTTGTATGTGGTAGGCACCCCTTGGTTATGAAGCTGTGAAAGTTTGGTGGTCCTAGTTGGTACAGTACCAAAGAAATGGACTTAAACACGAAAACTTAACATTGTAAACGTGAAAATTTAACATTGAAAATGGCTAAGTCGACTGCGCGGAAAAAATGGGTCAAGTTAAAATAAAAAGTAACATGTTGGATAGTGATATATGGTGGGCACCCCTTGATTATGAAGCTGTGTCCTATGTGGTACAGTAAGAAAGAAATGGACTCAAACACGAAAAGTTAACATTGATTGTGGACGCCGCCCGCTGCCCGCCCGCCGCCCGCCCGCCCGCCCGGCTTTCGCCAATCCAATAGCCTGGATTTTTTTTCAAAAAACCTGGCTAAAAATTAATAAATTGATCTAAAATTGAAAATTTCTCCCTCAAAGTATACTTTGCTAGGAAAGTATACTTTGCAATGTTGATGAAATCGGCTACTGGTGTGAATCCCAGTAAAATTCACCATTCATATTCGAATCCCTAAGGATGGATTCATCGCATAGTCTTCCATCCTTCTGCTTTATAAATGAAAGTGAAACTGAATGGTTCATCATCCTAGTAACAACTAAGGTCATTATGGCTGTGATTGGAGAAATGGGGCTGATGGGATGTGTGACCAGTGTAGTTCCTGATCAAATAGCAAGCTCCTGTAACCCAGTAACAATCTATATTGCTTGTTATAAAAGACTGCAGATGCATAGGCTGATCTGGATCTACGCTTGTTGAAAATCCCATAAGCCCAAATTCTCCAGTCAGACACATATAAAAACGCGACCAGGTTTCAAGTCTCATCCGAAAGAGGGACACTATGAATGTATTTTACTATATTGACCTACTATAAATGTAAATACAATGAAAGTAATTTTTCATGCCTTCAGCGGGGATTGAACCCACGACCTCTGGTATTGTAATCCAGGGGCCAGTTTCACTTAACTTCTTACAATAAAAATGTTTGTAAGAAGATTTTTATTAATTTGCTTCTCGCACAAAGCTGGTTTGGTTAACTCACGCTACATTCTTGTACCAACATGTACACATCATAGACAATAGTAGGTTAGTGCCGTGAATGGGAAAAAATATCTGGCAAGGCTTAGGAAACGGGATGGGCGAGGCTTTGCCGAGCACATCCCGTTTCCGTACCGCGCCAGATATTTTTTCCCATTCACGGCACTACCCTACTATTCTATTTATCCCGTGAACACCTACAAATGGCTTTAAAATGCAAAAAAAAAATAACCCCAATCACCGCACATATTCATACGCAGTGATTAGGTTGTATTGACAGGATATTAAAAATGTTTCACGGCACCGTGTTTCACGGCACATACGCCCTGTGTTGACGGGATAAATTACATATGAACACATCCACCAAAGATTGTCCACCATCGGCCGTCAATGTGAATATTATTCCAACATTAAATGTTGCATTTACAAACTTCTTAGTCTTACAAAGTATAGTGAAACGGGCCCCAGTTCTCCAACCTATAGGCCACAACCCATCCTCTCCTTCTTTCAAATGTCATTTGTTGTCTTGATGACAAACAGTGTAGACTAATCAGACTGTGTGGGATGCACAGGCTCATTTGGATCTTCGCTGGTTACAAGGCAACAAGTCGGGTGGGGTGATCCAATACACTAGCCCAGTTACATACTGTGACATATGTCCAACCTGTATTTCAAACATCTTATCCATGCGATCTAAATGTACATAGTAAACATAGTTAACTTGGTTGAAAGCTAATTTGTACATTGATTGCTTTAATTATTGGTTTTCACCTATCTAATAGATGTGTCGGGCAGATAAGGCAAAGTGACAATGTTTTGACACAAGTGGTATTCTGGGGGCCGTTTCACTAAACTTCGTACGACTAAAATGTTCGTAAGTGCAAAATTATAATAGTCTGTAAATTTAACATTAACAATGTTATCTTGTAAACAACTATTGGATTTACATTTATTGAGCATAGGCTGCATATGCAGCCTATGCTCAATAAATGTAAATCCATTAATTGAAATTTCTAGACAATCCTAGATTTGCACTTACAAACAATTTAGTAGTACGAAGTTTAGTGAAACGGGCCCCAGGTTACCACTGCAACTGGTGTACTATGGTCAAGTGTGATTATCAGTTTTTTAAATTGTAATTTAACCCTTTCAACACCACAGGCCTCTATAGAGGTATTGGCAAATAGTGTAGATCCAGATGAGCCATCTCATCAGGATCTGCACTTTTTGCAAGTAATATTCACCCCATTTTCATAAATAGACTAGTCTGAAAATCGTTTTGTAATGATTGGATTGGTCCGGAAATTAACATATAAACATCCATTCCAGTTACTTAGGGGCAAAAGGGTTACAGGGTCTGTGGAAGAACGGGGAGTTAGCCCGCTTCTTCCACTGGCCCCTTCAATTAATATCGCTAGTTAATTAGGTTAATGTTTTAAAAAATGTTGACAGGTCATTTTTTTTAAATTAAATTTTGTCTTATTTATCGCCCAAACTATATTAGATGCTACATGTATATTGCCTATTAAATACAGGCATTGTACAAATATACATTGTACATATTCTAAATGGTGTCACGTGTTACGTTGGTGCATTCACCCTCACTACAAGGAAGACGAAAGTTGTCATCTGCCGTTTTTTTGCCTGAATTTTGAACAAACAAAATCTGTTTTGGCAGCACATGAGAATCGTCTCCAGTGGAGACGATTCTCAAGCGTTGCCAAAACAGGTTTTTATCGAGAAATATTGAAAATAAAACATTTCCAGCAGACGACAAAATTTAATTCAGCATAATAAGGGTTGAACTTCAACCAGAGTGTTTATGCCAGAGAAATAATAATCATTTCATTTACTGATGGCATAATACATTACCATATAGATGGTTATCATAATTGAAACACTGACGTACATGTATGTTGTGTAATGGATATATTTTTGTTTTCTTTTTTCGTTTTGTTAGAATAAATAAAAATAGCAAATGTAAATATTTTGCTGTAATTGTTGTTGTATTGTGGACAGTAGATTGCACAGGTGACCATTAAACAGTGTACAATCATTAACTAATCCTTTTAACAGGAAGGTCAATTCAATTCAATTTCAATCCAATTCAATTTATTACTCTTCCATTTTAGATGGGGCACCTTGAGGTATAAGTGAAAATATTGTAATATTAAACCTCTTTAACCCATTCAAAACCACAGGCCTGTATAGTGGTATTGACAGTGTAGATCCAGATGAGCCGGCTCGTGATGAGCCGTCTCATCAGGATCTGCACTTTTTGCAAGCTAACTATTTTTGAGAACAAAATCATCCCCTTTTAATAAATGGACGAGTCTGAAAATCATTTTGAGACGGTTGGATTGGTTTCAAAATTAACATATCAAAATACATTCCAGTTACATAGGGGGTGAAAGGGTTAATTTAGTATATGTGATCACAATTACGCGCGACTCATCATGAACTACTTTGTTCTTTGCGTTGGTGACCAGTGTAGACCCAGATCAGATGATGCATTACCACAGTCTGATCAGAGCATCCACTGTTCACCAATCACAATGATGGCCAGTTCAGATTCACATCATCTCACGCAACTGAGCTGTTTAATCAGGGTGTTCACGGTACGCTATTTAGTATTGTGGGTTGCCAGAAACACTATTGGGTACACGGTCAAATTGTTCCACATCATCGACAGCTTGGCCAGTCAAATGAAATCTTGATTCAAGTATTAACCGTTACTACGCTGAATTAAATTTTGTCGTCTGCTGGAAATGTTTTATTTTCAATATTTCTTGACAAAAACCCGTTTAACAGCGCACAAGACGATTCTCATGTGCTGTCAAAACAAGTTTTTTGTTAAGAATTGAGGCAAAAATGAAAAACAGCAGACGAAAATTTCCGTCTCCCACATAGCGAGTTGTAATTTCTAATAACTTGAATGGACTGATCCATGTTCATTTTCCAACAATTCCATTAATCAGAAAAAGGCCATTTTCTAAAAATATGGAAATATTCGCAAACTTTCTAGATCTACATGGTTTGTGGACATTACAACCGTGATAGTTAGTGTTGAAAGGGTTGACTGCCGGGCAACCCGGTGACCATCAGGCTGGCCAATAGATCTGAACAGATAATATCAAACGCTTGCTCCCGTTGTGTTCACCTGTCAAGACACATACAAAACTGCCATCCAGCATCCATATAACAAAGGGCAAAGGCTACATATGAAGAAATGGCACTATTGATCTTTCCGACTAGCATAAACCCAGATCAAACTGTGCAGTCTGACAAGTGTCTGCACTGTTTGCCATTCAGCAAAAGGCCAGTTATGCGTCCAACAGACAATGTAGATCATTTGTTATCAGTCTGCCACCAAGCAAGCGTGTGCTAGCAGATCTGTAGCCGATTTCATCAAAATCTAGCAAAGTATACTTTGAGTGAGTAATCATTCATTTTTCCCGCAATGCATTATTTCATATAGAACTGTATGTATTTGATGCTTACAAGTATACAGAATTATTATACTGAATTTATTACATTATCACAGCCATAAATTCAGTATAATAAAAATTAATATATTTCTCCTTAAATTGAGAATTTCTCCCTCTATACTTTGCTAGATAAGTATACTTTGCAATGTTGGTGAAATAGGCTACAGATGCTAGAATGGCCACATATGCCATAACCCCCCGCCCCCACCCCCTCCTTTACTCCAGTCACATCCACATATGAGACACGCCATGTGGTTTTGTACCAAAGAACATGTGCGATTTTTCATGAAATCTTTCTACAGAAACTGTGATATTTTGAATTCCGCATTTGCTTTGAAAATTTCGTCAACTTTCGACTAGATTTACAGAAACTATCAAGAGTAAATTTTGTAAATAGTTTTCATTAAATATCGCACATGTTCTTAATAGGTAAACAAGAATTCCGCGGAATCAAATGTCTCGCCTTGTTCCGCCTCGACCCTGGGGCCTTGACCTTGGGGCCCCGAGAATAGTCCTATATTCATCTACATATCATAGTAAAGGTATGTATAAAGTTTGATGACTGTAGCTGATAAGGTGTTGAAGTAATGACCGTAACACAAAAACTTAACATTGAATGATGATGCCGCCGCCGACGCCGCCGCCACCGACTCCGGAAAAGCAAAACCTATGTCTCGCTTTCCGCTTTTGTGGGTGACATAAAAATCACATGGCGTGTCTCATATTAGACCAGTCCAGAGTGACAATCCAACAAATCATGTTATTTAATTTGCATCTATGTGGGAAAGCAACAAAGCAGACACTGGCAATGTTGGCAAACAGTGTGGATTCAGGTGAGCGAGTTATAATTTCAGAATCTGCACCATTTGTGGATACATTTTTATGTTTGGTAACACTTCATTTTATAATTAATGGAAAAGTGTGCAAATTATCTCTTACAATGCTGAATTAAATTTTTGTTTATTTTTTAATTTCCATATTTCTCATCAAAAACATACATCGACAACAATTTAGAATCATTTCTAACAGAAATGATTCTAAAGTGCTGTCGAAGCATGTTTTTCATGCCATGTAATGTTTTTATCCAAAAAGAAGGCAACAGGAGATGACAATTTTCGTTTTCTACATTCTTAGGATCAACTTGGAGCCCCTACCAAGGTATTACAAAGGTATTCCCAATGGTCTGGCATCAAGACCAATATACTGCCAAATGTATGTATGCCATTACCAGGGATTCCGCTGGGGAAAATAAAAAAATCGCCACTTCAAAAAAAACAAAACAATAGTTGATAAAAAAATTAAAACATTTTTTTTTTTTCCGAAAATTGTAATTTTTTATCGCCAATTGTTTATTTTTAGCCAATTGCAAAAGTGGCGATCGCCAGCAGAATCCCTGCATTACAATGTTTGTTTGTTTATTAAAAGTCTACACTGTTTACAAATGTCCTGCCATACCGTCATTGCGCATGTCTCAATTATTTACTGACATGCCATAGCTTTAGGCTTCAATTGTATTTCAACTCCATTTTAACACTCAACTTTGGTCAAGATGCTATCACGAGGTCTATAAATGCCTACAGACAGGTTTATATCTCTATTAATAACCAATTAAACTTGGCGGTCACTTTAACAACTCTACATACTATGTATATCAAATATTTATTGAAATCTGACATGCATTTTTGTCATACCACAGATGAGTTTCTCTCGTGTATTCATTGGTCAAC
>CM055274.1:86673914-86690956 GCA_029237695.1 Conchocele bisecta
CTCAACTAAGTGAATTTTCAACTTTATGACAGTATTTTCACTACTCAATTTGAAAATCAATGGGTATTTTCCTATTGCTGTGCGTATTTTGTACTCCCACTTTTGATAATCAATGCGTATTCAGCTAAAATAATTGCGTAAACTACGCCAATACGCACCTTATCTGGAGCTCTGTGCACAGTATGTAAACATCCCATAATAGTGTTGAAAGGGATAATTATAATTGGTGTGCATGCAACAAATATAAGCTATTATGTAGCTGTAAGAAGTAGTATATGTGTCTGTGACTGGAGAAACAGGGCTTATGGGATTTGTGACCAGTGTAGCTCCTGATCGAATAGCACACTACTGTATATACACTGGTCACAACACCCATGGCTCCAGATAAGCTGCGTATTGGTGTAAATACCAATTAAAATTGCCAAAAACCCAATGAAATCAGAAGTAGTGCGTATCAAAAAGCAATAACACACTTGTAGTACCTTTATCATGCTACAGAAAACAATAAACAGACCACAAACATAGCATATTTTTCTTATTTGCCATGAAAACACATCTTGGTATTTCATTAGAATTGTCTCCAAGGAGACAATTCTAATGAAATGCCAAGATATGTTTTCATTTTGAAGCAAACTATTCAATAATAGCTGTCTGTTAATGTGTAAACAGTAGTGATTTTATTTTACCCAATTAAAATTTTTATACCCAATTACTTCAGAAATGATGGAGTGACAATACTCAATTACTAATTCCTTATCTGGAGCCCTGGTGTTGAAAGGGATAATTATAATTGGTGTGCATGCAACAATTATAAGCTATTATGTAGCTGTAAGAAGTAGTACATGTATTTGTGGCAGTGACTGGAGAAACGGGGCTTATGGGATTTGTGACCAGTGTAGCTCCTTATCAAATAGCACACTACTGTATCTACACTGGTCACATCAGCAACAGTAACTGGCATGAGACACGCGATGAGATTTTGTACCTTAGGACATCTGTGTAATTTCATTACAGACGTTTTGACAATATCTTTCATAAATAAAGTCAAAAGTCGACGTAATTCCACATGTACTCTGAACATTTTGTCAACTTTTGATGCCACGGAAAATGTAAATTTTGTCAACATATTTCATGAAATTATGCAGATGTCCGAAGGTACAAAATCACATGGCGTGTTTCATATATGACAACAATTGTATATCCTGAACCATGCATTATAATCATACTGTATACGTTTTACTGACGGCAAAACATGAGAGTAAATAACTAACAGAGCAGGACCAGGGGCCCCGTTTCATTAAACTTCGTACGACTAAAATGTTCGTATGTGCAAAATTATGATAGTCTGTAAATTTCACATTAACAATGTTTATATCATGTAAATAATTATTGGATTTATATTTATTGAGCATAGGCTGCATATGCAGCCTATGTTCAATAAATGTAAATCCATCAATTGAAATTTCCAGACGATCCTAAATTTGCACTTACGAACATTTTAGTCGTACGAAGTTTAGTGAAACGGGCCCCAGATCCGACTGCACGCATGCGCAGGCTGATCTGTTGCTATACTGGTCGCAAATGTTGTAAGGTAAATTTCTATGCCGGTGCCCCATGCATGGACAATAATTATAATTGCGCCACAATTAGTTAACCAATTAGTGAACCAATGTGAGCCAATTAGTGAACCAATTGAGCCAATTAGTGAACCAATTAGTGAACAAATCCGCGAAGGTCATATATCCAAAGTGACATTGTGAAACACGATGTCACGATGATCTGGAGCTAAATGTCTTTTACATACTAAATTAATGAGCACCATGATCAAGTGTGAATTCTGGTATGGATGGATTCACAGTTAAGACATGCGCAGTCCCAATTTTCATGAAAAAAAGCTTGATCTATTTGTAAATTTGATTTGATTTATTGTTGTTTAACGGCCGATCAACAGCTACGGTCATTTAAGGCCAGGCCAACGGGTTTGGTCCCATTTAACCAGCTGCATTGGGAGAAATCCCAAAATCAGAATGGACATTTCACATCGAAAAAAAATCTATATTCAGCCCCGAAATTATCCTCCATTTGTAAAACTTCTGAGTACCATTGGATTACTATTTTAGTATCTACAGATATAGTGTGACTAAAATCGCCATTGTGCTCTAATATTTACGAACCTCGCTTTTCTTCTTCCCAGATGTCTAGCTCGACATTGCGGTATATATTTGGGTCCAGCGCCTTCGCTATTCTGTAAGGCACTGGTGGGGTGGCACGACGCAAGTACCGGTCCTGCAAGATAGGACACCTTGTTTATGTTCATTCCTTCTAAATATTTTCATAATCACAATTCTAATAATTAACCCTTAGAACGCTATCTTAATTTTTTTGTCATCTGCTGTTTTCTATTTTCCATTTTTATCATCAAAAACATGCTTTGACAGCACTTTAGAATAATTTACAACATGCTTTGACAGCACTTCAGAATCATTTCCAATGGAAATGATTCTGAAGTGCTGTGAAACCATGTTTTTATTGAGAAATAAGGCAAAATATAAAAGCAACAGCAGACGACAATTGTTGTGAGTAGCGGTCTAAGGGTTAAGGTAGGCATTTTTTAAAAGGCCCTTTGAAGTCGTTTCGGGAAAAAAATGTACTGTTAGATAACTTTGGTAATAACATACATATAAATCATGCAAGTGCTCACATGTATCCAGTGTCCAAATATTGAAGCAATCTGTCAAAATTAACTCTTTGCATGCTGGGAAACTTGTGGGCTATAAATAGTTTAAAAATAGCAGACAACAATTCATTACATTTTCTTATATTTCCTGTCAATATCATGTCGTGGATTTTCATTAGAATTGTAAGACATTCCAACATATATTTACAGAGAGAAATAATAAGACTCCTAATTTGTTGGCTGTCAGTTTTACATACAATTGAGTTAATCCCATAGTTTGAAAATCTTCAGCAGAAGATATTATAATTAATACAATTAATAACATTCCTGATCAGTAGCATATTTCACCAACATTGCAAAGTATACTTATCTTGCTAAGTACACTTTGAGGGAGAAATTTTCTATTTAAGGATAATTTTTACTATGCATACTTTTAATCATCAAATATATGGAGTGATTAGTTCTATACGAAACCATGCATTTTCGGAAAAATAAATGATTACTCCCTCAAATTATACTTAGCTAGATAAGTATACTTAGCAATGATGAAATAGGCTACAGATCTATTAACCCTTACTACACTGAATTAAATGTTGTCGTCTGCTGGAAATGTTTTATTTTCAATATTTCTCGACAAAACCAGTTTTTTGTTAAGAATTAAAGCAAAAATGAAAAAGAGCAGACGGCAATTTCCGTCAACAGCGTAGGAAGGGTTAAATACATACAGCATTGTATCACCAACCGTTTTAACGATAAACTGTTTAAAACATCCAAAACACAATTATTTGTTATATTATGCACATCCACCAAAATATTTAATTTACAGATTTTTGAAATTTGACTACTTTCACTTGGAAAAAGAGAACACAACAGTAACGGGTAAAATCAATTTTGAAATGGAATTTGAGTGCAGATATACTTGGCAAGGATCTGTCAATACCGGGCGCGTCATTTCCGACATGTGACGATGTGCAGCCAGATAACAATATTCCACTTGGTTCACAAGCAGTGTACAAATGGGTTGTTCACCAAATTCGAAAGCCAACAGTGTAGACCATGATTACAATGCACATTACACAAGCTGGGCTCTGTCTGAACTTGTCACAAAGACATTACTTACATGTGTTACCGGTATATGCTGTTGTTGTCCAAGAATATAACTGGTATATTATGGCATTTATAATTATCGCACACAATAGACAGCAGGTCGGTTTAAGTATGTTTTTTAATTGTAACACCGTCACTTACCCACAATTATCTCATGAAAACAACATGTCCATGTATAAGTTATAACCTTGTATGGTGGAACTGGGAGCGTAACAATGGGATACTGACAATGTAAAACAGGTGGACTGAATGTAATTCTACGTCATTCAACACCAATGCCATATCCAGACAGTAACACAATACAACTGTATTGACGGGAGGACGCGACAGAAGGGGTATGGGGTGGAGGTTTTGGCGTTTTGTGAATGAGGGGGCTGGGGATAGTACCACAACCTTACTGCATTGAAATCCCATCCACTTGGCATGGTGTCACATATGAGACAAGCCATGTGATTTTTCACATGTGCAATTGTTCATAAAAAATGTTTACAATTATTGTCACAGCAAATGCGGAATTCTATTTACGGAAATCTTAGGTACAAAATCACATGGCACGTCTCATATCTTTACCACGCCAGAATGAATGGCCACAAGACTGAATCCCAGAAAACGACACAACAAATTTAGTGTGCAAGTGTGAATCGCGGTATGGGTGGCTTCACTGTTGAGAAATGCCTAAACGAACACCACACACATGAAACGTGCCATGTGATTTTGTACCTATCTCAATAAAATTATTCGCAAAATTTACGATATTTTCCGTAAATGACGTCGAAAGATGACAAAGTTTCATATCAAATGCGGAATATAATTCCGCATTTGATATGACACTTTTGTCATCTTTCGACGTCATTTACAGAAAATATCACAGTTTCTGTAAATATATGTCATGAAAAATCGCACATGTTTTAGGTACAAAATCACATGCGAGTCTCTTGTGTTCAATGGACAACTGTTGGTGCTGTATAAGCATCTCCTCCTGTGTAAAGTCACACCGGCCAGCCAGTCAGTTATTACGGTACACCATATCATTGCAGAGGCAAAACATTTGGCACAATGTACAAGATGTTTTGCCGTATCGCATACCCTTATTTTGTCAATATTGATTCGGACATAATACAATAACATTTCCACAAATGACGTAAAATGCGGACAAGATTTTTAGAGCACACGATGAAATTGTCTGGCCAATTTTTTCTTCCTACAACTTGACGTCACGAATCATCAAAAAATGGGCAAAAACTGACAAATCGACAATGATCATTCTATTTTTCGGAATCAACATGGGCAAACAAACTACAAAGCTTCATTTATTTAGCGAGTCTTGGTACTTCTGTATTTTAACTCTGCACGTTAGCGGTAAAAATAACAGCCAACAATTCAGACTATTTTTCTTATTTCTCTCTGTAAATAGGTCTTGGAATTTCCACATATTCACAAATTAATTGCCGTCCGATATTTTTTAACTATTTATGGCCCACAAGTTTCCCAGCATGCAAAAAGTTAGTACTTTCTACTGACTGGTGCAGCATTTAGTGCTTAGGGTCATCCACAAACAGTTCCTCGAAGAATGGGCTTCAAATATCGGGCTAATATTCTGACTAATCTAAAGGTTTCTAATAGAACACTTGTAATTAAATATTTTATTATATGCATATACAAAGAAATTTGCATGATATGAGAGGCAACACAACTTCCAACTTTTCAGAGACAAAACGTTTCACGATATAGCACACGTATCAGTTGTTGCTATTTAAATTACATGGCTGCAGCTGGAGAAATAGGGCCTATAGGTTTTGCGATCAGTGTAGATCAAGATCAGCCTGTGCATCCGCATAGTCTGATCAAGATCTACACTGTTCACCATTCCATCAATGAATCATGTTTTTAACAAGGTATATGGATCATTATCGGGCTATAGGAGTGTGAGCTACTTGATCAGGAGCTACACTAGTTGTAAAACACATAAGCCCAATTTCTCCAGTCACATCCACATGTGTAACCAACCACGACAAAAGGTGGCTTAATAAGTTACTGATTATCTCATTCCGACTCACACACTCACACACTCATGCAACCTTATACAGAGGTAACAGTTTTATCCAAATGGATCAGGAATGTTTCCCCAACTTACGGTAATAGTGAAATGTGTAGGCCCTGATCAGGCTTATCTGGGGGCTACACTAGATGCAAATTCACTAAGCCCCTTCTATATATATCAAAATAATCTAGTTTTGTAACAGCCTTTTATTACATAAATCTGTGCAGCATCTGTTGCGACTGGCAATATCAATTTACCGAATAACGTAAATAATTATCAGATCGCATGTACATATTCCACTGACATGAATGGCGGGGGATTCAGACTAGAAATGTATGGCTATGATTGATGGAATGGTGAACAGTGCAGATCCTGATCAGACTGTGTGGGTGCACAGGCTGATCTGGATCTACACTGGTAGCAAGACACATAAGCCCCATTTCTCCTGTCACAGCCACAAATGTGACCTGTTGGCACATGAATGCCCTCGCTGGCAGCCAAAGAAAGTGAGGATTTTGCATGACAAAGACAGATAACTGGTGATCAAGAGTTACCATTCATGCCGAGAATTTATCACGAAATGATGGAGAACCATTGGAGCAATGTATGTGGGAAATGTGTAGAGGTTCAGTCAAAGGAAACAACTCGAAAACTTTGTGCATCTACTCATCAGAAGGAAGCTACATACCAAATTTCAGGTCTGTAGCTATTACGAAAAAGTTTTACGAATCACAAGGCAAAATTGTCAAATTCTAAGTCGAAAAGGGGGAGATAATCCATGACCGGGGGTTGAATCAAAAAATGTAATAAACTTTGCGCATCTACTCATCATAAGGAAGATACATACCGAGTTTCAGTTCTGCAGTTATTACGGTTTAAAAGTTTTACGAGTCACAAGGTTCGTGACGGATGGACGGACAAGGGTAACACTAAATGCCCCCCCCACGATGGGGCATAAAAATTAGAGCAAGTGAGCAGGGTCTTATGGATACGCCCGGCGTCCACCTTGATCGACAAAAAGTTTTTGTGTAACTGACGGCCGGACAGACAGATGGATGAATCGACGGACGCCCGGACGGAAAGGTAATAACTTTTCCCATCGGCATGTGAATGAACTAAGTCTGTGACCTTGACCTTGGGACTAGTGGGCTCCAGAGGGTTGTAGATTTGTCACAGCATGATTGAAGACCATTAGAGGAATGCATGTGTGAAACATCAATAATTTCCGTCTAAGGCAACAGAAGTTACAAGAAATTTACCTGAACGTTTGTGACGTACATACAGGCAGTAGTAGTAAGGGAGTCAAAATGATACCACCTACGGTGATATCATTTACAACCCTCTACACTACCCCCACCATCCCCGAAAAATCAAAAATTGGTTAACAAGGAAATTGTCCCCCACCACCCCCGAAAAATCCAAAATTGGTCGTGAAAAAAAACATAATGTTTTCCCCGACAGCAAATTTATGAATTTTTGAGAAAATAATTAATGCAATACCAATTCACGATTGGATGTGCCCACGAGTGATAGTTTATATTCCAACACCCCATTTTTCTCCTCCAATATAGCTAATTTATTTCGCAGATCAGCAACTAATTCTACCAGCTCTAGTCTACCACGTTCACCTGTAGCCACCTGACAGCGTAGTTGCTTATGTCTACAAAGAGTTTGGGCACTAACGAATTTACAAGGGCATCTGGGGCATTGAAATTGCGGGGGGGACACAAGGAATTTTTCTAGTACACGGGTTGAGAGTTAGGGGGTTGACAAAGCTGATAAATGCCACAAAGAATGAGGCGTTTATGAAGCGGTTTACCCGCGCCTATAAAAAGAGGGGTTTCATTTAAAGATCTCTCACTAGCGGAGGAAGTTGGTAACAGAATTCAAAACGAAAGTATTGAGGAGCTAAGGGCTAGTGTAATTAATTCTAAAGAATTACCTTCAAGCACAAATAATTTGTCTCAAATTAGACACACAGGTGACCAAATACCAAATAAAAGATCTATAGTTCGCTCGATAGTGGAAAAAGGTGAAGAAATATTGGGGGCTCACGATGAAACATTGGAAAAGGTAGAAAATGGAAGACGGGTAGTTACATTATCCTTTCGTAAAAACATTAACATTAACGAGTCTGAACGCATGTCCGATAAACTCGCTCCGTATCTAACAACCAATTTTTATTTGAGATATTCATATTCTTACAAGCTAGAACATATGGAGGAAATTAAAAATGGAAAACCTGTAACTATAATAATGCACAAAAATCTCGGTGGTAGCGAACCACTATCATCAATGAAAACCGTTAAAAAATGGCTGTCAGATTAAGGAGCAAACACGAATAATGTTCCGATAAAATAGACAGACCGAATACAAAGTGGAAGTTTGTAAGATGGGTAGAGGTTCTCTTAAAGCTAATACCCCCCCACAGGGTAGTAGGGGAATAGATTTGGGACTACAATCCAAAGAAGCGGCAGGAGAACTTCCAGAATGGCTGAAGAATAAAAAAGGTATGTATTCTTTAGATAAGTATAATGACGACCTTTGTCTGTTCAGGTGTCTAGCTATGCATATGACAGATAAAAGACCCGACAGATGTACAGAAAAGGCGAAAGAACTTAGTAAGCAATATTTTGGTAGTAATGTGGTTTCACCAATTCCTTTTTCAGATCTGAAAAAGGTTGAAGAGTTTTTTAAAATCGGTATAGAAGTATATCAACCCACCGAATGTAATGTATGGTGGTTGAAAAAGGTACCAGCGCACTATAAGGCAATAGGTAATAAACCAATGACAATAGGACTGTTTAATAATCAAGCATTTCTGATAAAAAACCTTAAAAACCTATCTAAAATTTACGCCTGCGATAATTGCAAGCAGAAATTCACGAAAGCGAGTAATATGAAGAGACACGGACCAACATGTATGAGAGGTGAGACAAAAGTAATATGTGATGGTAATTATTTAGAGCGCCCGCGTTCGTCGTTCGAGAAAGCGTTCTACCCAAAAAGTTCTAACAGTTATGGGGCGATCGATTGGATGTACTCTGTGGAAAAGCGCGAGGGAATTCACATTCACCACGAACAGTGTGGACACGGGAGTGAAGATGGATTTTTAGGAGTTCCAGTAGATGGATACTGTCCAGAAACCAATACCGTATATCAATATCACGGCTGTTACTGGCACGGGTGTGAGATTCATGCAAAGCATAGAAAAGAAGAACGCGCATCCACTATGAGAAGAGATACATTTATTAGAAGAAGCAAAGAATTCAACCTAGTAGTTATGTGGGAATGCGAATTTCAAAGAACGGGTAAAGATATAAAGATCGGTTGCGACACTACTCTTTATCCATATCAGATAGTATACGATTTTGAGGCATATCTCAACCCAGAATTTGAAACTCTCGGTAATAATCTAGAGTACGAAGCCGAGCACGTTCCGGTAAGCGTTAGGATAGGAGATAATTTCTCAGGAACAGTAACTCATACTTGTGATAAAGATCCCGCAAAACTTATAGAAAAATTCATAGAAGATTTGAAAGTCAGGGGAAAAGCTATAAGAGAAGAAGTGTGGTCAAGATATAGGTTTAATACAGAACATTTACGTAAAAACCAAATCGCCAAGATCGAACAGTGGATAGAGCAAGTACCGGTTATAGGTTTTAACAGCAGTAAGTATGATATAAACTTAATAAAGAAATACCTAGTAGGCAAACTGGCATCAAAACAACAAAGTAAGTAAGGTCGGAAAACGTGCAAACGCAACAATATTTCTATTTACTCCAGAGTTTAGATTTCTTGATGTAATACTTTATCTAGGACCTGGTGTAAGTTATGATAGTTGGTTATAAAAGCCTACAAATGCAAAGGACAGAAATCTTTCTTTCCTTATGAGTGGTTCGATTCTCCAGACAAACTGGATTACCCAGGACTACCGGATATAGAGAATTGGTATTCCAAACTATCTGGGAAAATGTTAATAGATGAAACAGAATTAAGTAAATGTCGTAGAATTTTCGAAGAAAATAATATGAAAACTTTCAGAGATTGGTTGAAATATTATAACGATTTAGATGTAGCACCGTTCCTAGAGGCGGTGGAAAAAATGTGTGAATTTTATAAACACAGAGGTGTGGATATTTTCAAAGATGCGGTAACACTACCTGGAGTAGCTATACAATATTTATTGAGAGGAACCATTAAAGAACAAAAATCTAAACCGGAGGATGCTCTATATGCACCAAAAGAAGAAACATACGAAATGATGAGGTACGCTCTAGTTGGCGGTCCATCAATAGTATTTACAACGATATGCAGAAGCTGGTGTTTCAAATATTAGAGTGGGTTCCAAACCTTGCAAGGCTGTTTTGGGGTACGATGCAAACGCGTTATATTTATCTACGTTAAATAAAGAGATGCCGTGTGGGAGAGAAACTATACACCATATAGATACCCCACATAACCCTAAATTTATTAAAAAGTTTTGTAAAAAGAGTTTTATCTGGAGACTGGTTTGGGTTTGCGGAGGTGGATATAGAAGTTCCACACAACTTAAAAGATAAGTTTTCTGAAAGTCCCCAATTTATAAACAGAGAAGTAGAGGTTGATGAAGTTCCCACACACATGTTAAAATATTTAAAAGATACTGGCCGAACAAGAGGAGATGGAAAAAAATTGGTGGGATCTATGACCGCCACTAAAGTATTGCTGTACGCGCCACTGTTGAAATGGTATTTAAAACACGGACCTAGAAATAACTGGAGTTCATCGTGTTATAGATTATATTAGCGGAAAACCATTCGAATGGTTTCGCAGAGAAGTTACAGCCGCAAGACGAACAGGCGATGTAGAACCAAATAAGAACCAGTAGCTGACATAATGAAATTATTAGGAAACTCGTGTTGTGGAAAAATGATAGAGGCAACGGAGAGACATTTAAATACGACATATACACAAAACGAAACCTGTGTTGACAAAGCATTAAGATCTGCATTCTTTGACGATTTGGAAGAGATAGGAGATGCGTACGAAATATCTTCAAGAAAGCCCAGGTGTGCGGTAAAGAGACCATTCCATTGTGGAATAGCGGTTTATCAACTAGCTAAATTGAGAATGTTGCAATTTTACTACGAATTTCTAGATAAATACGTAAAAAGAGAAGACTTTGAATTAATACAGATGGATACAGATAGTATGTATATAGGAGTTAGTGGAAAAACGATAGAGGAATTGATTAGACCTAACTTACTAGACGAGTTTGAAAAAGAAAAAAAGAAATGGTTGGCTTGGGATAAATGGAGCGAAAGAGAGCCCGGACTTTTCAAAATGGAATTTAGCGGGGATAGGGCGATAGCGTTATCTAGTAAGTGTTATTTCGTAGAAAAAATTAATTTCACTAAAGATAATTTAGAACAAATTAAAATTAATAAAAACTCTGCGAAAGGAATGTCCAAGAGAACTAACAATTTAAATTGGGATAGATATAAACGAGTACTAAGTGAAACTACAGAAGATGGAAAACACATTATAGATGTAGCACAAAATAGAGGATTTAAAATGAAAGACGGCGTTATGAAAACGTACTGTCAACAAAAATTAGGACTCTCGGCATACTACTTCCGATAAAAGACGCGTGTTACCAGACGGAATACATACAGAACATCTCTAAAGACTCTGACATCCGGGTAGCTGGGTGTCAGAAGGCACCATAAGAAGTTCTTCGCGAACAAACCCTCGAGATGGCCCATCATCCCCAAATAGTAGAGCACGGGCTCATCAGGTTTGGTAATAGATCGATCTAGATGATATACATTGAGAGACCACACGGGATCAGTCGCGCGGCGGCTGCCACCTTCGAGCTCTCCCGGTTGATAGAGGTACCGGACGTCAATATCTGATGGAAGCCGCTGCTCCTCTAAACCAACGGGTCGCTCCCGCGCGAGACGGCAGAGGGCTTGCTCGTCACCCTTTTAAACTTGATAGCATCTACAGGCTTCTTACCTATCAATCTGGTCACCTCTCCGTTCAGTGCGGAGACCACGGCGGGCAGTCTGGCCACCCACTCGGTCGATCGCGAATGAGGGTCTACAAGTTCTTTAGCGTATTGGTGTCCGAACAGTCTCTCAGCCAGGGTTCGATTGAAGCGTTCCACGATCCCCTGGAAACTTTATGCTTAGACAATAGATGAGAGACCGCGCCCATGAACTCGCGGCCGGGATCGACCTGGAGAAGATTCGGCCATTTGAGAGGACTCCTCTTATATATTCAGGAAAGAGCCTCGGCCACTTCCTTAGACTCTTTAGTGGCCAACGGCTCAGCCCCCTTATAACGACTCGCTACGTCAACGATTGTCAGTGCGTACTTGTACGTCTTGCGACCGACGCGATCGTGAGGTAGAAACAGGAGATCCGCTTGGTGAACTTGGTTCGGCACCGGCACGTCGAATTTCGGGCGCGGAATATTGTGAGGCGGCGGGGTAAATAGAATGCCAGATGGCCTGCTTCTTGAGCCATTCATTGACAGCGTTTTTTCTGAAACCTTGGTCGCCGCCGCGAGGTTCTTGATGGCCGCGAGTCCCTTCCAGTAGCCCGCGTGGGCTATAGTATGTATTCGACAGCTTGCGCGTTAGTTTGGTATCAAGTTTGCGCGTGTTCATCGTAATGCGAAGTATTCTAATATATCGGACAATCTCCAACATGCCCTCGCCAGTTCGTCCGGTAACTGCGTCGTTTAATAATAACCTTTGTTGGAAGTTTCGCTGCAGCCCCAATCGCGTTTGGGTTGGAACAGGAGAGGGGAATCTAACTCGGAGGAATCTAACATCCGCTTTGCGAAAAGGGTGGCCGCTTTTTCGTCCTCGCGCCACGTCTCGAGAGAATCTCGGGCCAGACGAATCATACTCTTTGCACCAGGTAAACGATGTTTTTGGGCAGTGTAGCCTACATCGATCATAGCGTCATAAAGTTCGTCAACTAACATCGTTCTATATATATATATTTATAAAAAAAAATGTTTTTTTAATTAATTAATTATTTTATATAGTAGCCGACGAGCCCAACCACACCCATTCCCACGACGATGAACGCGATCTCGCGGTCCTTTTGGGCCTCTGACGGTACATAGAAATCTGAAAGTTGGGGCTCGGGATCCATTGGATCGAGACTTTTGTGCGGATATGCCAGCGCGTACTCGCGGTTGGCTTCTTCAACGTTCTGAAATGTTTGTGCGGCGTGATTTTCGCGGCGAAGCTCTTCATTGACCCAGTCCAGATGGGCGGTTCATTTTTTCGACCACGCTTCCTTTGCGCTATTGAGTTGTTCTACAGCTATATCATGACGCTTACGCTCCTCATCCACGTTCGAGCTTTTCATTTTAGAGAATATAAAGTTGCTACCGCTAAACGCCAATGCGTTTACAAGCGCACCACCTACTATTACTGCGATTGAAGCCATTTATTTCCATATATTAACTGGTAGAATTCCAGCTTTAACTAGATAATCTCGGGTCCAAACTGCGGCCGCTACATCTAAGGTCGCGAGCCCTACGTCTCTCACAGTAAAGTCCAATTTGGGAGCGGTTGATAGTCGAGCATACCCGATACTGAAACCCGATATCACCACGGCGTGATAAAGCGCATTCACTAACATTTTACCATCTTGTTCAGCCATTGTTATAATTATTGCATATAAAAGGGGTCGCGATCAATGTTTAAATGGGGCGCACCCAAATTCAACATTGTTGATGATTGGTGTTTCGTAACTTTCTTCTGAACACTGGCTGGTTGTTTTTTCGGGTATTTCCACACGCACAGGGCACCAACAACTGCCAGACTACCACCAACAAACCAACTCCAATTCGTGAATTGGGGTTCAGTCCCAACTCCAACGGGAGTTGGTATTGGGTGACAAATTCAAAGAATTTGGGTGTGCTTCTAATTCGTGAATTTGGGGTGTTGTTGCACTCAACCCAATCGGGATTGAAGTTGAACCTGATTGCTCTGTCTTCAAATGTTTTGCTGTCTCCGTCCCCGATTGCAACGACTGTTTAGCCTCTCGAAGCTCGGCGAGTATTTGATCTTGTTTAACTTTTCGGCTGGCAGCCGCCGCCCGCCCAGCTGCCTGTCTTTTGGGATTTTTTATATGCGGTATGTCATCCAGTGGCGGAGTAACACTCTGGTTCGATTGTGTTGGAGCAATCTGGTTCAACTCGGTCACTCTCATGGGTGTGTCTTGTGTCATCATTTTCAGGGCTTATAGTTCGTGGGCATATATGTCCAAATTGACAGTGTTTACCCGTGGTCAACGCGGTTGTCAGCGGAGCTAAGTACATTCCAAACTTGTGATAAATTGAGCAGCAGGCTGTTCTAAGAGTGTGACCTATAAAAGGGTCAGTCTCTAGATCATCAATCAACCCCGCGGTGTTTTGGTATAGGAGAAGTATACTAACGGCGGTTTTTGCGTACAAATGAATAGCCGCCGATCCGAGAGTTTTTGTCATCTCCGCTCCCAATTTGGATTCGCATCGCGCATACATTTTATCGATCTCCGCATCTGACATCTTATCCACCTGAAAAACTGAGAGACGCCTACCGAGATAATGCTCCGATTGTCCCCCAGCAACCAGCGCAGCTAGCCGCTCTCGTCGCGCCGCATTTTCATTTTCATTTGGAGTCGTTGCACTCAACCCAATACCAACCCCCGATTCCGATTGCTCTGTCGGATCATTATTGTTGGCAGTCGGAGTTGAGGTTTCTTCTATTAGCTGATCGAGAAGTTCGTCGCAGTTCATTTTTCTTAAAATTAATTTAACTATTCTAACAAGTCTCATCACTTTAACATATTGCCAAGCGCACCACCCGATACTTATGATCACCATTATGCTCGCAACAAAGCTCGCAGCGGAGAAAAATTGTTAACATTGTTAACCATTGTTCAGCATTTGTTCAGCATTTGTTCAGCAATTGCTAAGCATTGTTAAGCATTGCAATAGCTTATTACTTTGTAATTTTCCTAATTTTTTCAAAATTATTAATTAATTGATAACTTTATAGCAGTTGGTTGATCAGTCTTTAGCAGAGGCTTGGCGTGCTTAGTTTCGGAAAGCATCTGTCGAACCTCCAGGCGCTCCTCGCGCGTTGGGATAACGTCATTCTCTCGAAGACAGTCATCGAATGAGTCTCGGTCCTTGCAGTGAAAGAGGGCGACCCATTTCGTTTGCTCGCGCAGATCCTAGAGGACGGCGTTGTATTTTTGAGTGGAGATCCATACGCTTTGCCTCGCATGGCGGCCAGAAAATGCGAGCTCAGAGAGCATGTCCTTCTTTTTGGTCATCGCCGCCTTGGCCGAGCAATCATCAATCACATATAGGGTGGGCTCACCCTGGAATCTTTGGTATAAACCACGCAACAAATCGTGAAGCCTATCACCCGGGTCAATAACGTATACCTCAGGGTCGGTCCATATCCACGAGCGCCGCTGATAAGTATCGTTGTGCCGCACAGTGGGACACAGGATCACAATGTGACGAAAGGCATCGCGGTAGGACTCCTCGAGCAAGTCGAGGATGAAAACCGTTTTTCCACATCCTGTCTGCCCACATATTATGGCAGAGTGAGCATCTCCAATCGTGAATTGGTATTGATTGCTATATTTCTTAATTAATTCTTTAGAATTATCAAAATTAGTAGATCGCTGATACGTATCGACCATCTTCGATGTTGAGTTGTGTCTGTAATTATATATAAGTACACGTTCAATGGCCCGGCTCCGTCCGCCTCTTTGGTTATCTGGATCGTCACAACCCTCACTAGCGTTCTCAACTTGGCGTCCGCTACCAGTGTATTTGGTCATCGTCGCTGGCTCGCATGTCTAGCCATAACGCGTATTTGGTATTCAGGAACTCCGCGAGGGAGACGGACGAGAGGTGCAGGTCTTTGGCAACTGCTGCAACCTCCGGAGAGCGCTTAGAGCCGGCAGCAAATTGCTTTCTTACTTCATCCCACTGCCGGTGCGCACGAAGACCCGCGCTGTAGAGTTGATTGGGGACTCCCTCGATCGTCACCTCTACCTTCGTGATTTTGGGGTTATAGAATCTGTCGGTTTTTCTAGCACCGAGCGCTAACCGAGCCTCCTCGAACAGCATCAGTATACCTTTCATCGAGCGGGCGGGTACGTTGACATTAATATTCCACAATGTGTCGCCTTTGTCTTTCGTCATCTTGCGATGGCGAAGAACTCGGTCGTAAAGTATGGCAACGCGCCCGGAGTACTGTGTTCTGATCAATCGCGCGAGTTCGGGCATCGTGACCATGTCGTACTCCAGCGAAACATTATCGATCGTATACGTTGATAACACGTCGGTGGATATGAGAACTCGGCCGTAGTCGTTGAACGTTAGTTCGTATTCGAGACGGTCAGCCAAAGCACTCTGATAGTAGGGCATGTGACTCTCTAGCAACTCAAAGTCGAGCGGGATGTAGAAGCGGTTGCCGTAAGCGCCCGCGACCGCGTTGTCACTCGCGTTGTTATCTGACTTGTCACCAGCCCCGATTCTAAGTCTGGTTACGTTCCTATTTCGGCTGGTGTCAATACCCTGATAGACCGCATTTTCGCACTCTTGCGCCGTCTTCCACAGGTCCTGGTAGCAATGGTAGACGTCGCTGTCATCGATCGACATCACCTCATTACCAGAAATCTTTATCATAGTCTTCTTGACTATGGCGCGACCCAGGTTCTGAACGACGGTTCGGTCCGCGTCCGTCGACGTTAGCGAAATAGTGAAAGCGAGGCGAACAGTACCGGAACAATGACGTTGTGAGTTCCGAGGTTGGGGAAAAGCGGACTAAGAGCTGCTGGTTCTGGTCGATCGTCGATGGTTGTTCGTAATAACGACACTCTGTCTCACGCCTTTTGCCCCGAGGGGCTCACGCAGTCTGCGGTATGGATTGAGTTTGCGACCGTATTGACTCGAAGACATAATTAATTTTTTCAAATTATTGAAACTATTAAACCCGTATGGTTTTGTCTTTAATACATAATTAATATGGCTGATTACGATGTTGAAATGGATGAAATCGGCAGAGACGATTACCTCGATGGTGATGATGATAATTTCGAGGATCCCGAGACACCCACCATAGAGACTCCAGTTCCAATCCAATCACAATTGGGTGGCGCTACCACTAGTCAAAGTCAGGAATTACTTGAGGGAGCTGTAAAC
>CM055274.1:86691456-86728856 GCA_029237695.1 Conchocele bisecta
ATTCATTGGTCAACTCAGAGCCGTGCTCAAGTCTGCAGACTTAGATCCACCTAATGGAGCAGACAATGTGCTCAGAATAATGCCCGTAATATTAGAAGAAAATTGGGCATTTTCAGATGTGTAGGTGGTCGGCAATGCTATATAAAAATGTTCAGGAAGGTTTTATGTTAATCAAACTACTGGCATAAATTGCAAATACTGACACAGAAAGAGCATACTTTGCAACAAACACAACACAGAAGAGTATGTGAAGAAAGTTTTCTAAACTTAAGACCCAGGGGGCCGTTTCACTAAACTTCGTACGACTAAAATGTTCGCAAGTGCAAAATTATGATAGTCTGCAAATGTTACATTAACAACGTTTTCTTGTAAACAATTAATGGATTTACATTTATTGAGCATAGGCTGCACATGCAGCATATGCTCCATAAATGTAAATCCATCAATTGAAATTTCCAGACGATCCTAAATTTGCATTTACGAACATTTTAGTCTTACAAAGTTTGGCATCGACCAATACTCATAACATCATGGTTTTACACCATAATTCTTCACCATTACACAATACCGATATAAGTGTTTTTTCCAGGGGGTCGTTTCACTAAACTTTGTAAGACTAAAATGTTCTTAAGTGCAAAATTGGGATCGGGAAATTTTACATTAACAATGTTTTTTTGTAAACAATTATTGGATTTACATTTATTGAGCATCGGCTGCATATGCAGCCTATGCTCAATACATGTAAATCCATCAATTGAAATTTCTAGACGATCCTAAATTTGAACTTACAAACATTTTAGTCATACAAAGTTAGTGAAACAGGCCCCTGGATATTAGTAGCAGAGATAGATAGCAACTATATCCTATTATTATTGAAATTTCCCTATTTAAAATAAAGAGTGATAGCTAAACCCATTGTATACGAGATCTAGTCATGGGTAACATTTTCCACGATGTTTTGTTTGGTTTTATTTCTTCATGAAAGTAGCCTATATGTTGTGACCACTCATTGATGTTTATTTAAGTTTTAAATGTACGAAGGTGAAAACTCTCACAACACTTCATAGCAATGTTGACATGCGAGTTACCAGTCTCGTCCAATATGACATTATACGGTTGGTTAACACCATTTCAACTAACCTGCTTTCTTCTGTAGTATCGAGGACCATACAACCTGAAGCAAACACGATTGATTAATCAACTGGTGCTTAACCCCTACAATGTCTTCATTTATTTTTTTAATTGTGTTTAACGGCCTGTCAACAGTTAACCCTTAGACCGCTACTCACAACAATTGTTGTCTGTTGTTGCTTTTATATCTTGCCTTATTTCTCAATAATAACATGGTTTGACAGTACTTCAGAATCATTTCCAATGGAAATGATCCTGAAGTGCTGTCAAAACATGTAAATTATTATAAAGTGCTGACAAAGCATGTTTTTGATGATACAAATGGGAAATAGAAAACAAACAGCAGACGACGAAAAATGAAGATAGCAGTCTAAGGGTTAAAGTTATTTTAGGCCGGATTAATGGGGTCGAACCCATATTTCACCTGCATAAATGGGGAGAAATTCCAAAATCAGAACCGAATATTTACAGATTTGTTTTTATTTGAGATGAAGCCTTGAAATTAGAATAACCTGATATAGTGCCAGGTCCTCACCAAAGCAGAATCACTTCGTCCCACTCACTAAAAGTAACACGATTAGTATTAATCTTACTACTTTTATATTTGGTATAACCGGAGTCAACTCTCAAGTAACATGAAAGCCAAAATTAAAATATACCTTAGGGCCAGGCCAAACCAGGGAAATCGGAATTCAGGTACCCGGCTGTAGATTTTCCATGGACATACAGGAAATTCTGTGGAAATTCCATGGACATCATGGAATTTCCACGGAAACTCTGTGGAAACCATGGAATAAATGCGGAAACACTGGAATATGCTGGACAATGTCCATGGAAAGTATGGACGTCGTCCATGGAAAGTGCGGACATTGTCCATGGAAATACTGGAAAAAGCATGGAAATTCAGTTAAAAGTGAGAACTTAGTAATTTTTTGCTATAAAATATGACTCAGAAAATTTCAAGAGCGGAAATCTGAGAACTTAGAAAATTTACCCTGCATGTTTTTATCACGCCCGCTTGCATTTGACGTGCGTCCGGCATCTGTGTTAAAAGTTTTTTATGTACCAAATATCTCCATAACTCTAAGACTTGAAACTTCACATACCTCATTATCATCAGCCATATTTTAATTCTATAGCCCACCCATGCTCAAGGTCAAGGTAAAATTGTTTAGAAATGTGCGTTAACAGTTTTTCTGTATCTAATATCTCCACAACCCGATGTGACTGTTTGACTTGAAACTTCACATACCTCATCATCCATATTTTCATCCAATAGCCCAGCCATGTGGCCCCCATGCCCAAGGTCAAGGTCATATTACCTAGAAGCTTGCGTTAAAGTGTTTTTCTTAAATCTGAGTTAAAGTGTATAACGTACTGCTCAATATCTTCAATACTTCTTTATCACCATCCATAGTTTTATTCTATATAGCCCATCCATGCAGCCCCCATGCCCAAGGTCATTATCAAATTACCCTGAAATTTGCATTAAAGTTTTTGTAAAATCAGCCATATGATACTTGAGCTATAAATCCTGTCGTACCCCAGTAAAAGAGTAACCAGATTAATGCTGATCATATTACTTTTGTGGTTGCAGCTAAGTGACTTGTGTGGCATGGACCGGACACCAGGTCAGGGTGTTCTCATTTCAGGGCTGAATATACAATGTGTATTTTTCTGTAAATAATCAGTTCTGATTTTAGGAATTTCAATCATTTATATGGACATGTTAAATACTGGATTAATAATATAAGTCGCACCCGTTTGTCCGGCCTTGAATGATCTTAGCTGTTGATATGCCATTAAACACTAATAATCAATCAATGACCATGGATGTCTCACTAAAACTGTGTCCCTGATTACATTTAACAGCAAACATTTCAGTCCTCATATTTTCCATGGAAATTGTGGACGTCGTCCATGGAAAGTCCATGGAAGGTGTAGACGTCGTCCATGGAAACGCCCTGGAAAATATTCCATGGAAAGAGTGGACGTCGTCCATGGAAAGTGTGGACATTGTCCATGGAAAGTATGGAATTGATTTTTTTTCTTCATTTTTTTTTCTTTTTTCATGGTGTGGAAGGAGGGCGGAATTTGGGTGGAAAGTTGTCCAAATACTCCAGTCTTTTTCCATGGAAATGTTTCCATGGAACTTCAGTGGAATTTCCATGGAAAATGCGGAAAATCTACAGCCGGGCAAGGATGAACCATTAAATGTTTTACCCTTCACATGCTCCCGACCAACCGTCCACTACAATGTTTTCAGAATTAAATTTTGTTGTATGCTGCTTGTTCTTAATTTTCATTTTATTTTCAACAGCATATAAATGTTTTAGCCAACACCCCATGAGAATCATCTCGCATGCTGCCAAACATCTTTTATGTTTCCCCAGTTAATTGTGATTGGCGATTACCATGGATCACTTGACATTGTCTTGTAACTTTGAAGATTGGCAATAATGGCCATAAATGGAGTGGAGAATTAGAAAATATTATAGAAATATATGCAGATTTTTAAAATTTCATACAAAATGAGCATATACAGATAGCTCAATAACAGGGGCTCGTTTCACTAAACTTTGTACAACTAAAATGTTCGTAAGTGCAAATTTAGGATCGTCTGGAAATTTCAATTGACGGATTTACATTGAGCATAGGCTGCTTATGCTCAATAAATGTAAATCCAATAATTGTTTACGAACATTGTTAATGTGAAATTTACAGCCTATCATAAGAAAACACTTACGAACATTATACTTGTACGAAGTTTAGTGAAAAGGCCCCTGGACGATACGATACGGACATGTAGGCAGATGAAAAGAGAACAACAACTTATAAAACTTGCCACCAACATAGCCCCAGAACATAATCATTCTGCTCAGGGCCTACAATGTTCACCATTCAGTCACAGTGGGTTGCATTACTGCTGGCAGCAAAGAGATCACAGAGCTCCAGATAAGGTGCATATTATAGGAATTAATGAAGTTGAGGATGAGTTTCACTATAGGAATGAATGGCCTTTTTGTGGAATTTATCGGGGTATAAACTTGGAAAAGTCACGGGAATACTGGACGAAGGCCGGAAGGCCTCGTCCAGTATTCCCGCGACTTTTCAAAGTTTATCCGCGATAAATTCCACAAAAATGCCATTCATTCCTTATAATTCCAGCATTTGAAATAAATTCATCAAGAAAATGTGTTTATTTTCCGTTTTCTTAAGACTTATTTTAACTGCGCCTGACGGTTACGGAAAATAGTTTGGCATGCGAGTTTACTGGGATATAAATTTTGGACAGAGACTTGCTACGGACCAATCAAATGTTAGGAAATTGTGTAAATATTTTTGTGCTGGAATTATTGGCGTATGTTACGCACTTATTTAGCCGAATACGCATTGATAGAGTACAAAACTCACAGCAATGTGAAAATACACATTTATTATATACCTACCCATGAAATACATAGTTATAAGATGTAAATAAAAGTAATATGTTCTCATCGATGAAATAAACATCTTCTGGTGAAAATACGACTACTTCTGCTACATGTATCTATATTCAGAACGCGCACCTGCAGTGCCGGACTGCAAATAGGCTGCAAATACACATTCATTACCGTATATGGTCTAAAAAACTGCTAATTTCCATGGAGCGGTATATAATAAATAGAATATTCATATGTTTGCAACCAATATGACATATATGTTCATCTCGTGGTGTGAAATGTCCATACATTCCACACCACTCGATGAACATATATGCCATATTCGTTGCAAAAATATGAATATTCTCTATTGATTTTTTAATTGAGTTTAACACACAGTGTTTGCTTTTTGCTTTTTGCAGCTCAAATAAGTGAATTTTAAATTTGTTTTATTTTTTATCATGTGTTCCCTATTTAATAAGGAAGAAAATCAATTACTGCATTTATAAAAGTAAAATACGCATTCAATTTGAAGTCAGGGCTAATATTCTTTAGACACACAACTTATCTAGAGTTCTGAGATCAGATCCTCAATCCAATAATGAAACACACAATTTGATCATAATCTACAATTGTTGCTAATGCTGTAAGATGCCCGTTGTTAGCAGACGGACAACCCGTGGTTGATCGCAGGTGACAACTTACCAGCAGCAGACGGCCCGTTTAATCGCGAGTGACAACTTACCTGAGTGGGTACTGTGTCTGGGAGGCGATTTCAAACAGGTATACGCCACCGTCTTCCTGCAAATTCAACACCATTCCAATGTCTTACAATGTTGAATTAAACTTTGTCGTCTGCCGTTTATTTTTATTTTACATTTTTCTCAAACATGTGACAGCACATCATTTCCAATGGAAATGATTCTAAAGTACTGTCAAACCATGTTTTTTATTGTTGTATTTATAAACACGATTCCTTATATAATGCGACATAAACAATCTTAACTAGAGTATTGTTTTTCAGACAAAAACATATGTCTCCCCCAATACCACCACTGCATGTTAACATATGTCTCCCCCAATACCACCACTGCATGTTAACATATGTCTCCCCCAATACCACCACTGCATGTTAACATGTCTCCTCCAATACCACCACTGCATGTTAACATATGTCTCCCCCAATACCACCACTGCATGTTAACATATGTCTCCCCCAATACCACCACTGCATGTTAACATATGTCTCCCCCAATATCACCACTGCATGTTAACATATGTCTCCCCCAATACCACCACTGCATGTTATCAGGACTTGGAAAAGTAGAATTTAAGGCAGCAACAGCATATATAGAGAATAGTAGGTTAGTGCCGTGAATGGGAAAAAATATCTGGCAAGGCTCAGGAAACGGGATGGGCGAGGCTCTGCCGAGCACATCCCGTTTTTGTGCCGCGCCAGATATTTTTTCCCATTCACGGCACACACCTACTATTCTATTTATCCCGTCAACACCTACAAATGGCTGTAAAATGCAAAAATTGTATTGACTGGATATCAAAAATGTTTCACGGCACCGTGTTTCACGGCACATACGCACTGTGTTGACGGGATAAATGTAGCTACCTTGTATTTTCTACATAAGTTAGCTGTATATTGTGAGATAAAAAAATAAAAGTGAGGAAATATGGAAATTGAAACGTCAGGCATAAAAAGCCGAAAGTACAGTATAATTGAGCTGACACCTAATATAATCAACATTATCGTATATGAGATTTTTGCCGAAAAATGATTTCTATAAATGGCCACAGCTTTTCACAAGGCTAACAAAAGTTGGTGAAATTTTCCAAGCAAATGCGGTATTATATTATATATTATACTGAATTAGTTTTGGAGATACACCCAACACAAATTTTGTCACTAAGTCAACTGCCATAACTCCGTGAATACTGGATCAATCCGCATCTAAAAACCCAGGTGCGCAACTTCACATGATGACCAGTATTCCTGTAAAGTTTCACGACTAACTGAAATACATTTAGAGATACGAGCGACACAAGTTGAAAATCCCCAATTTTCACTAAGTCAAGGGCCATAACTCCGTGAATACTGGATGAATCCGCATCTAAAACCCCAGGTGCGCAACTTCACACGATGACCAGTATTCCTGTAAAGTTTCACGACTAACTGAAATACATTTAGAGATACGCGCGACACAAGTTGAAAATAAAATCCCCATTTTCACTAAGTCAAGGGCCATAACTCTGTGAATACTGGATGAATCCGCATCTAAAACCCCAGGTGCGCAAATTCACACGATGACCAGTATTCCTGTAAAGTTTCACGACTAACTGAAATACTTTTGGAGATACGCGCGACACAAGTTGAAAATCCCTACTTTTCACTAAGTCAAGGGCCATAACTCATTGAATACTGGATGAATCTGCATCTAAAACCCCAGGTGCGCAACTTCACACGATGACCAGTATTCCTGTAGTTTCACGACTAACTGAAATACATTTGGAGATACGCGCGACACAAGTTGATACACTAGACTGGTTATGATTTGATTAATATCGGAGGCAACCCTGCATCAAATTTAAGAATTAGTATAGAATAACACGATTGTTTTGTTTTTTATCTCAAAATAAAACATGTTCAAATGCTTGTTCAAAGAGCGACAATTTTTGACACAAATAAAATAGACTAAAGCTATTTAGAATTGTTGACATCCCTGTAGAGTATTCCGACTCTTACGTCTAACATACCGGTGGTAATAATTATCCTCTCGCAATTGCTGCTGTTAATTTTACGTAAACTGTTGACAAATCCCAACTTATTACAAAAACGTTTTCCATCCAATATGTCTGCATTTTATTTGTATATTAATCTAGTCAATAGTTGCGACTGAGAAATAGGGAATATAACATGTGCAACCAGTGTAGCTCCTGATCTGCTAGCTCACTCTCACAGCTTGATGCAGATCCAGACTGTTTGTTGGAAGAATGACTGGTGTTCCACCTACAGAAACACACAGATCATGTTCACAAGATCATGTTCAGAAGTTCGCAAGCTGCTGATGTATATTACTTTGGAAAATCAATTAATATCTGGACTAATCAATTAAACAGCAAAGCGGTATTCTAAATTATGAAAAATACTCACAAATACTGACTGATCGTTACGAGCCAGCGTAGGTGCCGGATGCATCATGCATCTGGATATCTAGTGTCTGCATATCAGGTGTACCAGTAATATATTTACATATTATGTTCGGCAAAGTAAATCAATTATAAATGTGACCAACTGAAGAAATGGGGCTGTCTGATCAGTGAGCACACTATCCACTATTCTGTTGATGAACTACTCGCCAACAACAAACAAACAGTATAGATCCTTCTCAAACAACATAAGTGCACTATGAAATCAGGAGGGCACTGTCCACAAATGCCATAAGCCCTCCAGTCACAGTCACAAATTTGTCACTGTGACTGGAAGAATAGGGCTTATGGTATTTGTGACCACAAATGAAACACGCCATGTGATTTTGAACCTTCGGACATCTGCATAAAATAAAATTCAGCATGTACTGTGAAAATTTTGACATTTATGGAAAATATTGTAAATTTTGTAAACATATTTTATGAAATTACGCAGATGTTTGAAGGTACAAAATCACATGGCGTGTCTCAAATGTGTGTCTGGGGATTGCCTGCCTTTACTGCTGTATCATCAGTGTCCAGTGTGAAGCAGTATAGAACGCCAGTTATCATCATTGAATATGCAGAGAACAGCGACCGACACAAACAACATCATGTCATTTGTAATATCTGTAGACCGTGGTTGTCTTCATATATCCATTGTCACAATTTTATCTGATATTCTAATATCTAATATTTCACTGATGACACTATACCGCAGTGGCGGACAAAATGTGGCTGGTTAGAATGTGTGGAGCTATGCTGATCAAAAATATACGACCATTTTGTCAGCAGCCAGTCCCATATAATGCAGTCAATTTGCCGACTAATTTATTTTCATCTCCGTAGATGTGAGAATAATCCATCAAAAAAGCACTTTTTTATGAAATTCATAACTGGAGCTATTGAATTTGGATAAACGGTTAAAAATGACACACCCAATACCATCATATGGTTAATACCCAAAGTTAAAAGGTACATGCCCACTATGTAGGCACAACATGGTCTTTATAGGAATTAGGCACAACATGGTCTTTATAGGAATTAAGTAAGTGTATAATTGTGTCACTATTCCAACAGTTCTAAAACTGTCCGCTATACAGATATAATCATTTAATAATATTATTTTACTGATAATGACGCGCAGTGGTATCAAGCTATTTTGATATGCAAACGAGGCATGATATTTTTTAATTATTTATGCTAATTAAATGTAATATTTTCGACAGATTATAAAGTATGATCATTGCACATCAAAAAAATAGATATAGAGAATAAATAGTTATGTCTTAATATTTTAACGAAACACAGTTATCGCCCCTGATATCAGTGTGGAAATTTTTGTCCGATATAAAATGTATAATAATGCCAATCAATACGTGGGATAATGGTGAATGAATGGTGAATGAATGTTTATTTTGTCAGAAAATTCCTCAGATAATGTCTCTGATATAAAGAACAGTTTGTGCCTACTGAGTGGGCATGTACCTTTAAGGGGAAGTAATGAATATTATGGAGTTACATAGAGCGGTATATATCATTTGTTATATGTGGCTGTGACAGGAGAAACTGGGGTTTTGCGACGAGTGTAGATCCAGATCAGCCTGTGCATCTGCACAGTCTGATCCTGATCTGCACACTTCGCTATTCCATCAATGAATCAACCATCTCGCTTCTAACTAGCAATACAGACCATTATCAATCAGACCAGAGGAGTTGCTATTTGATCAGGAGCTACACTGGTCACAAATCCCATAAGTTCCATTTCACAGCCACATATACTGTTCCATGAGCACAGAAATGACAATCAAAACGTTCAGCACTGCAAAGCAGTGTACTGATCCAGTGCCAGGCACCGTTATAACACCGAATCATTTGGATCAAAGTGTGAATCCAGTAAATTTCACCATTAAGTTATGAATTCTCAAGGATGGATATATTCATCAATACAAACATTGTGAATATTGTGATGCTGTCGTCGCAGCCGCCCATTGTTCATCAATCAAATACTGTAATAACCCTAAATATTCAGACACCATTTATTTGGAGAATATATGGTTTCCCCACAACAGTGAGCGTGCCAATAGTTAGGGTTAGTATGGCAGTAGTGGTCTAATCACAATAACAATGTATTTGGATATAATTTGTTTTGGGAAACCCTTATTTATTAAGGGTTTCCCAAAGCAAATTGTGTCCGAATATTTAGGGTTAATACGGTAGCCAGGATTTTGTTTAAAAAAAAACCCTGGCCAACCATAACATAGAAAGTCGCTGTCAGATACTTTGGCTGAATATGTTGAACCAAATGTGTTGATTAGCCGAGTCAGAGACTGTTTATATATAAAGGGCTGTACATGTGATCATAGCACTTTCTGGACATGTTTCTCTAGATTTGTACTCGAAAACAGGCTGTTTGATTGGATGAGACAGAGCACAGATCAGCCTCGACCAATAACACATCCTTAACATTAGAACATACTCAGAAAGTATATTTAAAATGGCCAGGTTAATGCAGCTTATGGAACATTGTGAGCATGTTTTCCGAATTAGTACTAGAAATCAGGCACTTTCATTCTCAGAGACAGGTCTTGAGAACAGGCAGCTAGATTGGCCGAGACCGAGCACAGCTCTTAAAAACAGGCAGCTAGATTGGCTGAGACTGAGCACAGCTCTTGAAATAGGCAGCTAGATTGGCCGAGACTGAGCACAGCTCTTGAAACAGACAGCTAGATTGGCCGAGACGGAGCACAGCTCTTGAAAACAGGCAGCTATATTGGCTGAGACTGAGCACAGCTCTTGAAAACAGGCAGCTAGATTGGCCGAGACTGAGCACAGCTCTTGAAAACAGGCAGCTAGATTGGCTGAGACTGAGCACAGCTTCCTGATTTTGAGCACAACAACGAGTTCATGCTCAAGACAGTGTAATAGCGATGGGCCAGTAGGGAGCATTATGGCAGTCACTCACTTTTCTCCGAGCTCCTCAATGAAGACTATGACGGCATCATCATCAGGCCTTAATTCCTGTATATGGCCATGGTAGTGTTCCCCCTCCAACAACACCTGCGGAAGATCGATTGATTGACTGATTGGTTGGTTGGATGAATGATTGATTGGTGTTTTACATCCATTCAACAGAAAGCTCATTTACACATGACAATCTACCTGTTCAGGGGATTGAGTAATTGATCAGGGTTTTCCATCCATTCAACAGCAAGCTATTATACAGACAGGAATGAGCCTTTAACCTTGACATTGGACATGAAAGCCGCATAGGTGAGCTATAGAAAGAAAATATGGATGATGATAAAGAAGTAAATGAAGTTTCAAGTCAATCCGACTTACGGTAGCAGACATAATGGGTACATGAAAACTTTATAAACACAAATCTTACGGACAGACAAAATACGAAAACTATATTCAGTAAACTTGTAATAAATAAATATTATTCATACAAGATCCTCTATTTAACCATTACATCGCTATCTAAATTTTTTGTTGTCTGCTGTTTATTTTCTATTTTCTACTTTTATCATTTTATCATCAAAAACATGCTTTGACAGCACTTTAGAATCATTTACATCATGCTTTGACAGCACTTCAGAATCATTTCCATTGGAAATGATGCTGAAGTGCGGTCAAAACATGCTGTCAAAACATATAAAAGCAACAGCAGACGACAATTGTTGTGTGTAGCGGTCTAAGGGTAAATACCAACATGTTATACTTATTACCTGTTTTAACCAGTTTTTCAAACACAGAAAAATATATTCCAATGTTACACCGACAGTTCACACAGTACGACCCATTCATTAAAAGTTTAATTAACACTACACTATCCTGTTAATTACAGCATCTCTATAAAACTGTATTGAATTCATGACGACTCCAAACACCACACACATCAGTCACAAAACACCGCTATCACGGGTAAATAACACCATGAAACTGACGACCGAGCGAAAGTCATTCAAAACCTGGGTGTAAACAGCTTCATTTAATGAAAATAAATAAGTATACATAGACCAGTGTAGAACCAAGCAGAAATTTAAAAGCCTGTTTCACTAAATTTCGTACGACTAAAATGTTTTGTAAGTGCAAATTTAAGATCGTCTGTATATTTCAATTGATGGATTAACATTTATTGAGCATAGGCTGCACATGCAGCCTATGCTCAATAAATGTAAATCCAATAAGTGTTTACAAGAACACATAGTTAATATGAAATTTACATACTATCATAATTTTGCACTTACAAACATTTTAGTCGTACGAAGTTTAGTGAAATGGCCCCCAGAAAGATAAAATAATCATGAAATCATTTTGTTTCTGGTCAATGTATTAGAGGTAAAAGGTACATACATATAATGTTGCCAATTACATGTGACATTGTGGAAGACTATGTTGATAATCGTGCAAGTCTCAACTAAAGATTGGGTGCGTTTCTCCAACGACAGAAGGCTAATAAAACCAACAACACCCAACAAGTCACATGGGCTAAGTGATGTGGTGTGTGGTTGGCGGGTGTATGGATGGGTTGATGTGGTCCACTAATTCAATGGAATTGGGCTAAGTGATTGAGTGAGTCAGTGGGGTGAGGTAGTCAGCTGGTTGAGAGTAGTTGTGCAAAATCGCCTCCTTTTGAGTTTTTTTTTTGGAGCTTTACTACAGGGACTCCGGAGCTACCGGGGAAACTGGAGGTTTCCTCCACCAGGAGTAATTGCTTTTTATGTCGAAATTGACAATCTGCATTACTCCAATATAGACAAAAATAAAACGATTTAATGTGTATTAGTCTATTTCGGCCAAAATCTGACGGTGTGGTATGGTGACTCAAAACTAAACTAAAATTAAAATAAATGCTAGTAAATAACAAAGACATATATATATAAAACCCAATTAACAACACAAAATCAGCAACCACGGTTATCATGATAGGTTAATATAGCATTCTGATACAGCACACTAACATAGGGCGAGGGTGACACGTCAAATACCATACCGTCAGAAATCACTTTCTTCTTCTTCTCTTCTCTTCTCGATGGTGATAGGTAGGATTGGGACTAAATGTGACAATAAGTTAATTACGTAGAGCACACTTGCTAGACATTAGTGACTCAGATAGTATACTCGCCACTTAATTTCATTTGACCAGTCCGTGTGCCACTCAAAACACACAAATCACGTAAACTAGTATGGGTTCCCCTCAATCATCTATAATCGATACCCAGCCATACTATATCACACACATATAAGCTGATGGGTGCTATAGGAGGCCTCAAATTATAGGTTACCATACCTGCATAGATTCTCCTATATTTGACGCACATTTTTGGAGCCTGAATTATAAATGCAACATTTATCAAAATTCGGAAATATAAACCAGACCGACGACCATCGGCCTGCTTCTTTACTGGGCTATATATCCCGGGTATGGAAGGTGTTCGAGCCAATTCCCACCCTTAAATATGAGCCGAATGAATGAATGAATGAACAAGTCACATATAAATTAACTCATTATAATATTTGTTTGTAGTATATATCACAGGGTACTCGGTTATTCTTAAGGGTCATGTAAGCGTGAACCGATACGGATCTATACAACAGATAAAATATTAAGTGAAAGTAAGTGAAAAGTGAATACACTGTATTATAATACATCATGTTTTTTAACCCATATATGGTCAGAATTTCTGAGCTAGCTACAGAATGTTACAAAAGATAAAACGTCAAGCAAAAATAAGATGATCGAGTGTAAATACCGTATGTAGACAACCTCATATTTTATAATTCATATATGGTAATAATTTCTGACCCAGTGATGTTTATCAGGGTAAAGGCATTAAAAGAAGGTAACCCTGACAACGCTGAAGTAATTTCCTTTTTTGTCATCAAAAACATGATTTGACAGCAATTCATAATCATTTCCAATGGAAATGATTCTGAAGTGCTGTCAAACATGTTTTTATTGAGAAAGAAGACAAAATACAACGCAACTGCAGACAACAATTTTTGTTTCCCGCGTTATAATGGTTAAGCAAGCAGAGGCTTTCTGGGTGTTCTATAGGAATTGGAAATGATTCTGAAATGCTGTCAAACATGTTTTTATTGAGAAAGAAGACAAAATACAACGCAACAGCAGATGACAATTTTTGTTCCCCGCATTCTAATGGTTAAGCAAACAAAGGCTTACTGGGTGTTCTATGGGGTATATAGACATTCTACTGCAATTGCAATGGCCTCACCTGGCACTTGTCCCCGGGGGCAAATCTCTCCTTGTATACTGCAGACTCCTTGAGTAACTCTGTGGGCAATTAATAACATTAAATAGTTGAATATTACCTAACTCCATTTCAGCAGACAAGCCATGTGACTTTGTACCCAAGAAGATGTGCGATTTTCCATTAAAGATATTTACAGAAACTGTGATATTTTGTGCAAATAAGGCCTAAAGTTGACGAAAATTTCACAACAAATGCATTTACTCTGAACTTTAACGTCATTTACGGAAAATTTTGTAAACATATTTGATGAGATATCGCACAACTTCTTAGGTACAAAATCACATGGCTCGTTTCATACGTGGCTGTGACTGGAGTAATGGGATTTATGCACTTTGGGACCAGCGGCACGTTTCACTAAACTTTGTACGATGACAATGTTCGTCAGTGCAAAATTATGATAGTCTGTAAATTTCACATTAACGTTTTCTTGTAAACAATTATTGGATTTACATTTATTGAGCATTATGTTCAATAAATGTAAATCCATCAATTGCAATTTCCAGACTATCCTAAATTTGCACTTAACCCTTTCAACACCAAGTAACTTAATAGGATGTTCCATGCCAATGTTTCACGCTATTTCATTAATTTTATTCATTCAAATTATCCCATTCTTCTAAAAGGGTAATCTAGCTGTACGTTTAAAATTATTAACAAACAGTGGAGATCCTGATGAGACGGCTCGTTACGAGCCGGCTCATCTGGATCTGCACTGTTTGCAAACATTGTCTCTATAGAGGTCTGTGGTGTTGAAAGGGTTAAGAATATTTCAGTCGTACAAAGTTTAGTGAAACGGGCCCCAGATCCAGGAGTGTGCTGTGCTAGAAGGTCTGGTACTAAACTGACACAGTTTCAATCCCACAAGCCCCATTTCTGCAGCCACTTAATTTTCATGTTTAAATAAAACATCAAACATTTTTTTTATTTTCTAATATTTCAACGAGTAATTTACACAAATTTACTGCAACATATCAAATCATTTTCTAGAAACACACTCTTTAAATTGCGAGTCCATTACAATCACTATGGTCGTCAGGAAATTAATTTGCACAACTCTTGGCCAATCTTTATGCCCCCCTATGCGATAGCAAGGAGTGCATATCAGGGCTTAAAAATTCACTCGCCCCGCTCGCCATGGCGAGTCAATTTTCGTGTTGGCGAGAGGATTTTCTTGTCACTGGCCCGATTTGGCGAGTGACAAATCGGGAAAGGCCATTCTGTATTTTCCGAAAGTTTACGGAACTGACAAAATTCGCATCTTAAGTTCCATTCTTTTATTGCTTTTCCTAACGCTTTCCGCGATCTCAAAACCGGAAATGATGTTTTTAATGTTTACATTAGAAACCGGGATATTGATCAATTACAGCATCCCTGTACTCGACAATTGGACGTTCAGACAGTTGCTATGCGCTCGGCGGATAGTTTTTACTCACTCTAACGGACCACGCGTCTCGTTCTGCTGACAGTGTGCCTCGTGTGTTTTAGTAAGGGCATTATCACCAGATGCAATTTGTGCAGGGCGTGTCGCTGGAAGTGTACTGCGCTAACTACACACTTTTTACGATGGTCAGCATACACTTGCGCTAATAATAATCAGCGAATATACTGAATTAAAATAGTTTCCAAGACGCTGCGCTGCATACATAGCCACTGCAAAATGAATCTGTGTATTGGAAACGCTTAATAAAGTTACAAAGCATCTGGACAATTGATGCGTAGATCGTCTTCTAAATAATGATGCACCCGCGTTTTAATTAAAATTGTGGTTGTGACTGGAGAAATGGGACTTATTGGTTTTGTGACCAGTGTATGTCCTGATCAAATAGCACACCCTCCAGCTCCTGTAGTCTGATAATAATCTATATTGCATGTTGGAAGCATGATGAGTGTTTCATTGATGGAATAGTGAACAGAGCAGATCCTGATCAAACTGTGCGGATGCACAGGCTGATCTGTATCTACACTGGTCGCAGAACCCATAAGCCCCATTTCTCCAGTCACAGCCACAAATAACACTTGTTCTCATTATATTTCTTATCGCATAAAATAATTTCAGAAAGCATATAAACATGTTATGTACTGTTCTATTGGATGGTTCTAAACAAGTTAATTGCCTAACCTTTTTTGAAAAGGTATTACTACTTCTTGCATTTTCCTAAAATGTTTGGCAAGTAGCTTTTTGGTCTGGGCGAGTAGATTATAATTGTACTTGCGCGGCCGGGCAAGTATAAAAAGTGAATATTCAGCCCTGCATATTGAGTTGCTCTTGAGGTTCCGTACACGGACGGATGAACGGACGTACAGAATCTCAAGAGCAACGCAATATCCCACCCCCCTATTGCTATTGCATAGGGGGCATATAGTCCAGGCCCTGCCTAAAACCCCGTATACATTTCATCCGCAAGAGATTTTGAAACTTGATTTGAGTTATTGGACCATTTATCTTCAAAAATCACGGAGGTGCTTTTGCGAAACCGGCTGCAAGAACGCACCAGAAGAGCAAATCCAAGATGGCCACCAGAAAACGTATTGCAAATGTAAATATCAAACTACACATCATATTAGTTTGTGAAATACATTGTTTTATAGGTTTTATGGTGTGGGGAATCCGTTTCTGACATCGTATTCGTTGTTAAAGGTCACGTTCACAAGATCAAGGTCGAAAATCACCAAAACCCCAGACACAAATTCCAGATTCAGACCCCCTTCCGCCACATACACAGCCCGTCACCTCACGGTCCCTACCCATCGCCTTGTACATGTACAAAACAACCTCTCTACAACAGCAATTCATGGAAAACCTCAAACTGGCTGTTGTACAGAGGTGGCTGTTACAGAGAGGAAACTCATATAGTAATTCAGAGCTACAGTTAAGGTGCGTACTTTTATAAACATCTTGCCAGTTTTGGTGAATAATACACAAAATCCCCCACAATGTTGATCAAATTACGCACATTAATTGTGGCTCTGGTAATTCATCACGTTGGATCTTAGAATTGTGGCTGTTAAATAGAGGTGGCCGTTGTAGAGAGGTGGCTGTTCGTGGATGTTCGACTGTATATCGTAGATGATATATCTGTCACTTTAATACATCATATAAACCAGTGTTGTTAATACAGTCAGAATTCGTTACAACGGCACACGTTACAACGGCATATTCGCCTTCCGGCACGATACGCCGCCAAACGAATCGGCACGCTCTTTAATCTGTTCGATATACCGGCAAATTCGGCTTCCGGCACCGGCAGAGAAATCCCGCAAACGAATACACAATTTAAGTCGTATTTAATGTTCGCTATAACGGCGCCGGTAACCTGTGTAGCTGGTACCAGGACTGTGACCCAGCTCAGTTATCCGGCATCACCGATGTTCGGGAACCAGTCGCTAAACAATTTCACGGCTGATTAACCCTGACACGATGTCATAAATCGCGTCAATTAACAACGTGTCGGTCTGTATATTGTCACAAATACTCGACCGCGTGCCTTTGTCCACATATAATTAAGGATTATTGCGTTTATTAAACATGTTAAAATGTGCAACATAGTCTCTGGGCCGAGTTCTCGTTGGGGCGAAATGAAATACTGAAAGGGATACAACTCTGTATGTTATTGTTTCGTATTTTCATAAATGTTAGAATGTAAATAAAAACAAACTGTTCATTTAAATAAATGTTTCTTTTCTTTATGCACTTGTTTGCGAATTTCTAACAATAAAGAAACAACGTTCACATATAATCCGGTAGTCACGTGTCTACGTAATTACCAATTATCACACGAGGTTCGCATGCAACCTTGACCTTGTCAAACATCGGATTATTATTGAATGAATGTTTTTGTTTTCATTGATATAAATTTGTATACATATGCATTGATTTATCAACGAGGTGACAAATAAGTATTTAATTCAGCACATATCGCGCAGATAATGCCGAATTATGCTAGCATAAATTGACAACAAATAACATCGCTACAATGCGTGGTAGCCAATTCCCGACAGATACCAATTCCCGACAGATAACAATTACCGGAATCGGACGGAAAAAATCCCCGATTCGTTATACCGGCATATTCGTTATAACGGCAGATTCATCTCAAACGAACTATGCCGTTGTAACGAATTCTGACTGTATTGAAATAAAATCACAGCGTTGTATTGATCTTTCGCGCCACTTTCCAATCACGGCGTGTATCGTATGTCCATTAATTTAAAGTACCGCGCTGTTAATATGTAACACACCAATCCAGCATTGCGTTGGCCTATACCGATTGCAGCTGAATGTTGCATGTTACAGTTGGTTTCTGACTGTCAACTTAGCAGCATTGCTACACATTTTCATAACGAGTATTGAATTCAAAGAGTGTTTATATATAATATATGTAGTTGTATACGTTGTTGTCAGTTTGTCGTATACATATACACTGTACCACAGAACTGACGAGAATGGCGGAGGGCAGGAGCCAGCAGTCTACTCCTGTGTGTGAACATGTTGGGGTTCTACTGACACCGGGTATCTCAACAGAGTTTGATCCCACGAAATGCATCATCTGCCAAGAATTGGGTGATAAGCATAAAACAACACAACCAAAAGAAGCTGGTCGAGAGAGTATGAAGCGTGCTGCGTCAATCAGGAAAGATGTAATCAGCAAAAGACTGAGAATAGCAGAGAGTGGAGGCACAGCATATGTGTACCACAACACTAACAAGTGCTTCAAGTGGTATACACATATGCAAAAACTGAAAGCAATTGAACAGGCTGAAGCTGTTGCTCAGCATGTAGACACTGAAATGGAACAGATAGAAGACGAATGTACACAACCCATGATGCGTCGCAGCTCTGTCACACCAGAGGGAAGCAGCGAGTTGTGAGAGAGATCCAACACTGCTGAAATGTGTTGTGTGTGGCAGTGATGGGTTCAAGTAAACCGTGTATCGTTGCGAGACAAATTCAGAATTAGTGAGCGAGTTGCAGCGCAAAATTTTCTGACTGCTACTAAACATCTGAAAGATGAGGTATTCTGTAGAGTCGCGGAGCTAAGCAGTGTTGAGGATGTTGTTTGCATCAGATTTGTATTGTCATGCAATTTGTATCAGACGTTACTTGCATACATATGAGCAAGATGTACAGTCCTCTAGTAGTATACCTATTGACGAATGCAATTCGAATTCTGCGGTCAAACATACTTTGTTTTTGCAGGCCTTAGAGCACATTGACCCTCTGTTACAAGAAGGGTATGGGTTTACTGTGAAGGACATCACTAGTTGTATGTATCATTTAGATGACACTCTTGATTTCATAATATACAACCGCGATGTTAAAAAGTTACTCGAAGACCACTATGGTGGCAAAATTCAATTTGCTCCAAATCCTAGGCGAAATGAATCCGAACTTGTTTTTTCATCCAACATCACAGCCGCGGACTTAGCTATTAAAATTAAAAATCTTGACGCTGTTAGACACGTTGGTGAATCATTGAACAAAGCCGCTAAACAAGTCGATTATGGTCTGGACGACAAGTTCTGTGACGCTGAAGAACTTAAGCATTCCTGGGAAAACACAATAATCCCTGACGAATGGCTGACATTCTATTCAGCATTATATGACATTCCCAAATCAATGATGGCCAAAATGGAAATGATGCAAATGCCAGATGAGGAAGAACATGCATTCTGTGATGATGGTGAAGACACTTTGTTTGACGAAGAGGATAGATGGGCTTTGAAAAATCGCCATTCCAAACTCAATTGTCATTTCCAGATGACATATAACCATATTCACCACGGCCGGAGGAAAACCCCACTCCACACAATGCTAGGACAATACATGTATGGGAAGACACGAGCAGGGAGATACTGACAACACTGAACAGAGTAGGTACCTCGTCTAGCTACAATGAAGTGAAGCGATCAAGGTGTCTCATGTGTGCTTACACAATACAGTCATCGGAGGTCACTGGGGTGCCCATTCCAAGCCATTTTTCCGACGACGGCTGGGCATTTGGCGCCTTTGACAATGAAGATTTCGAAGATAATTCATCCATTTCAGGTACACAAGGCAAACATTATACAGCACAGGCTCTATACCAGGAGACCACTTCGCCAGCCAAGTCAAAGCCTTTTGTATCAAGCACGAATCTCTCGAAATTCGCACGTCCGTCAAAAGAAAAACTTCCCTGTCAAATTGTACCCTCTCACCACAAACCTGTGATGAAGCCTACCTTACCACCCAACTTTAGGCTTGTAGATAACATTGACGTGGACATTATATCGGATGCTGAGAAAGCTGTAGAGCAGTCAGCCAATACCGAATTTGTCATATCACTCATTCGCTGTGGACTCCCATACTCGCTGCTGCTCCTGGCGAGCTTCCTCCTTGGGGTGGAATTCATGCACTGATCACAACAGCAAACGTGCCACTGATGAGAGTTGGGTTTCTTCCTGTTATCCCCTCACCTGTGACAGAATATGCCACTGTCCGCAAGGCACTGACCAATTTCCAAGCATCCCGGCGCCAGTTGAATCAAGATACTATGGCCATAGTTTCTGATGAGGGTGTATAATCACATTGTTGTTGATATAGTCATGAATGAGCCGGGCACTTTCGACGACCTTTTTCCAATGTTAGGAATGTTTCACTTTGTTAAGGTACTTTTGCGGTGTGCAGGAGGTATCTTAGTGGCAGTGGAATGAGCGATGCCCTTATTGAAAGTGAAGTTTTTGGACCGAAAACAGTTTCAACTGTGCTCTCTGGTGGCCACTACGTCAGGTCATTAACATGAATGCTGATCGTATCAGAGGTTCTTAAATCTCTCATGTGGAATGCATTCTGGCAGTCCAATGATCCCACGTCTGTACCATTTGTCCAGTCTGCCATTCAGCTCAAGGATGTGTTGCAAACAAAGAGGCGGGAGGGGTCTGTCCCAAAGTTTGAGCAGGTATCTGCTGATGCTGCCGATCTCCGTCAACAATTCAACACATTTGTCCAAGGGTGCCAGGAGAAATCGGAATTATGCCATTACTTCGTGAATTTTCAGAAGATTGTTGCAATAATCAAGCAGCTGATTGTAGCAGACCGTGATGGTAACTGGCAGCTGCATGTCGGAACAGTGAAGGCTTCAATGGCCATCCTACGTGAATTTGATGCTATCAATTATCTGCGGTACGCATCATGGTACTTGGAGAGGATTCAGGTTCTGGAGGTCACCTATCCCACACTCTACCGCCGGTTCTGTATGGGCCAGTTTGTTGTGAAAGACCGACCGGGTGCGGTATTTGCTGCCGTGGCAGGGGATATGAAGCTGGAGCAGTCGCAGAACAGATTCTCGCAGGGTCCAGGTGGACACGTGATTGTTGGGAGCGCTGGAGATGCTGCTGTTGTGGCCGAGTTTGGGCTTCTGTTTCATGAAATCCTCGCGATCAGCAATCTTCTCCAGTTACTCACCAATGCTCGACTCATGGATCATCTGGAAACGACAATACAGCATGAGCTCGGTGGCCGAAAGGGTTTGATATTTGACCGAAATGTGACACGATTACTAGAGTTTGTGAAGGCCCGGGAAAACCCCTTCATTGTTCTGGCACCACACGTTCCACTCTACAATATCGTGACAAAGCACATTGTCAATGACATCGTTAAGGTGAGACTTCTGAAGGCACTGGAGAACGGTGACATAGCGTACCGGAAATTTCGCGATGAGCGGTACGTGGTCAGTCTAAGAAACTCAGCGTCACCATATCTAAGGTGAATCTCCCTGCCTTTGACTCACAATGTACAACGAAAACCAATACGGTTCCAACCAGGACTGCCGTTTCCGCACAGGATATCGCATCTGCACAGAGGGAGGCAGAAATCGCTACACTTCGCGGAATGTCGCCAGAGAGCTGTATTCGCATGACCTTCTGCAATCTAGCCAACTATTTGTGGGCGACATCACAACAAAGCCTGATAAGGCAAAGTTGGTCACTGAGCTTGAAAATAATCTTACCTCAAATGATTACCAATTCACAAAAGACAGTCCACTAGCAACACATGTCTTGCTTGACTTTATGTCAAAAATCAGACAGTTTCCCAATCTCCGGTCTTTGTCTGCACATTTTGGTGGAGTCATACAAGAAGTTCTGAAGAGTGCCCCTCGAGTATGTCCAACACAGAAATGACGCACATAGTATTCGATAGCTACAATGAATTGAGCATCAAGGATGGCGAGCGGAACCGTAGAGCTGGTGATGATATCGCTGTCGATTTGGCCGTCGTGGATGAGTCTGTGCCTATTCCACACCAGTTAGACAAGTTTTGGGCATCTAGTCTCAACAAACAGAACCTTCAGCTACTGGCGCGGGATGTGGCGGAACGGGATATGCATGACGTGGTATTGAGTGGAATGGTGGTCAATGAAGAGTTAACGTCTGCGAGACTGAAGTTGGCTGGATCACCTGCGAGATGATTTGGATGATCTAAACAACTGGCAGGAGGAGGCAGACAGTCGCATAATAGCTCACGTGCACTGGGCAGTCGGGAGGGGCTGTGAGAAAGAGATCGTTGTCTAATGACACAGATACTGTAATTCTTCTCCTGCGCTACATTAGCTTGTTCAAAGAGGGTGGTTTGCAGGAGCTTTGGGTTCAGTACGGGACTGGGGAGAAGCGACGGATGATTCCGCTTCATGTCATGCACCTCAAACTAGGAGAGGAATTATGCCGTGTACTCATCAAGGCACATATCACGACTGGAGACGATGCACTCAGCAAAGTTGGCACAAAGCATGCCGCACTCGTATGCAGACCGGCAATGCTTCTCTCCAGCTTCGGCGAGTATCCCGTGCTCTCTGAAGCGGAGCTACATCAGGCAGAACTATATCTCGTCCGTGTATGGGCCGGTGCCACAAGCAAAACCACCAACTACATTTGACCAATTACGACTTGACGTCCACAGGCATTCAGTGGTAGGGTTAGAGGGGCTACCACCCACAACAAGTGTCATCCGAGGGACATCTAAAGAGGTCATTTTTTATGTGATCCGCAATGCTCTCACTTTACTAGCTGATACCAACCAGCTCGACCCTCTTGAGTATGGTTGGATCAGCCGCAATGGGAGCTTACTGCCACTTAAATCGCTAAAACCAGTCCCCTCCAAAATCCTCCTTCACTTGTGGCTGTAGTGGAAAATGCAATTCGAAGCGATGTTCATGCAAAGCAGTAGATGTTATGTGTGTGATCTACTGTCACAAGACGGTTGTTGAGCCGATCTGTGCAAATAGATAAACACATGCACAGATACCTCATTTGCACCTTTCTCGGGTCTGATTGCTGGCATATATTCCATGTATTATTTCGAACCATTATGGAGCTAAGGTTAAACATATCTGAAACATCCACAATATGATGCAACACATCTGCCTTTCAAATCAAATGGATGCTTAACAGGAGACACATATTTACGTATAGTAAGTGATACTGCAACGGTACTGGCACAGTGGCTGCTTAAGACATGTATTCATATCGGCACCATTTAGTAAAGACCGGGGGCCTGTACTACATGTTTAACTGTATTATTTACTATTTTTTGGAGTGCTGTGTACAATTTCATTGGTGAACAATGTGTCAGCCAGCCTGATAATAAGTTGTACAATAACATAATTTGTAGTCATCCGTTTTTAAATGCTTTTTTCTTTGACCTTAACCTTTGCATGTGACATTGACATCCAATCACGAAGTAGATGCCACAAATGGATTTCCCACGCCAACACACATATAAAACAATGCAATCCACTTACTTTTACAGCGTATGGATCAAAATCTGGATTTACAATAGGTGGCTGGCGGCCATTTTGGAACTTGATATTGTGAACGTGACCTCTAATCATGAATACGATGTCGGAAACGGATTCCCCACACCCTAAAACCTATAAAACGATGTATTTTACACACTTATATGCTGTGTAGTTTGATATTTACATTTGCAATACGTTTTCTGGCGGCCATCTTGGATTTGCTCCCCTGGCGGATTCTCGCAGCCGGTTTCGCAGAAGCACCTGTGTGATTGTTGAAGATAAATGGTCCAATGACTCAAATCAAGTTTCAAATTCTCTTGCGGATGAAATGTATGCGGGGTTATAAGCAGGGACAGGACTAATAATAAAAAGCATATAATTAAAACTTTCTCCCAGAAGTATTTGGGAGTTAATTTTACTTTAATCCAAAGAGGAATTAAATTGTGTAAACAAAAGAAATAGGATAAAACATTCACAAACACAAGGTGTATGATCACGTGGTACTAACAACAACAACAAGTACTGAAACTTCCAGAATCCATCTGATTCAAAGTATGTATTCTTTTATAGTGTCCTTATTACGTAACGGATTTTGATGAAATATGGCGCTGCATTTGGTGGTCTTTGTATTTTCGCCCAAACTTCAGTCGTTTTTTGCGAAGAATCGATGTCCGTGTCTCTGACACGGAAATCAATTCTTCGCAAAAACGACATAAGTCTGTGCCGAACTCTGTGGACCACCAAATGCAGCTCATGAAGACGCATTTGCTGAGCCACATTTCATCAAAATCCGTTGCATATTAAGGAAAATATAAAATAATACTTACTTTTGAGTGGGCGACGTTGTTGTTGTAACCATGTGATCATGCACCTTGAAACAGTGTATATCCCGACAACAGGAGCTGATATGATGAGTCAGCCCACCTTGATCTGCACACAGAGCTCCAGATAAGCTTTGTGTCTAAAGCGTACTATACCCCCTGATTTCAAAATCATTGCGTATTTTACATTTACAAATTGATTATTGATTTTCTTCATTTACTAAATAGGGAACAAGTGATATAAACAAGAGGGCCATGATGGCCCTAATTCGCTCACCTGACTCCATGAACACCAGAGGAGAATGTGACATTGAGTTCATGTGTTTTATAAAAATTGTGCTATTTTTAGATGGCAGTCATCTTGGATTAAGCGATGACTCTCATTTTACAAAATCTGAAAATGCTTCACCCAGCATCGGTCATGTGGTTCCTGAGAAAAAAACGTTAAAAATCTTGAATAAATGGACCTTTTGGTGGCCATCATGGATGACATAATCATCCGATTTCGACAAATATTGCACCAGAGTGATCGCCTCATTGATACCTTCAATTTGATATATGACATGACCATATTCAGTCAAAAATAAAATTTGACCCCAATTTGACCCCACGGGCCACGCCCATTTTTGACCCCAGGGGTCACCATTTTAACAACTTTCAAAGAGCAATGTACATCGATCATTCCTACCAAGTTACGTCGAAATCCGGCTAGCGGTTCATGAGAAGAAGATGTTTTAAGAATTTATGCTATTTTTAGACGGCGGCCATCTTGGATTAGCGATGACCTCCATTTTAACAAATCTGAAAAGGCTTCACCCATGGACCATAACTTTTAAGTTTGGCTACCATGGGCCAAGCGGTTCATGTGAAGAAGAATTTTGAAATCTCTAATAAAAGAACGACCTTTTGACATTTCGGCGGCCCATCTTGGATGACATAACAATCCTAGATTTGGACAAAAAATGTACCAGAGTGATCGCCTCATTGATACCTTCGATTTGATATAACATAACATATATTCGGTCAAAAATAAAATTTGAGCCCACGGAGGGCCAACGCCCATGTTTTTGACCCCGGGGTCACCATTTTAACGAAAACTTTGAAAGAGGCATTGTACATCGATCATTCCTACCAAGTTACGTCGGAAATCCCGGCAAGCGGTTCATGAGAATGATTTTTAAGAATTTATGCTAATTTTTAGACGGCGGCCAATCGTGGGGATTAGCGATAACCTCCAATTTTAACCAATCTGAAAAGGCTTTCACCCCAATGGGACCATAACTGTGAAGTTTGGGCTACCATGGGCCAAGCCGTTCAATGTGAAGAAGAAATTTTGGAAATCTCTAATAAAAGAATCGACCATTTACCCTTTTTTCCTTTTGGCCGGCCATCTTGGAATGACATAACAATCCGAGTTTCGACATAAAGAAAATGCAACCAGAGTGATCGCCTCATTGATAACACCTTCAATTTGAAATATGACATGACCATATTCGGACCAAAAATTTTAAAATTTGGACACGAAAGAAACCTAAACTTTCACAACCAAGGACCCCATTAATTCTTTAACAGAGAACCCCAAGGCCACGCCCAATTTTTGAGACCCCCATTCCTTGGGACACCCACGGGCCAACGCCCAATTTTGAAACTCCCGGGTCACCATTTGAACAACTTTGAAAGGCATTTTCAATTTCCGATCAATTCCTACCCAAATTTCGTCGAAAATCCAGGCTAGACGTTCATGAAGAAGAAATGATTATTTTAAAGAATTTATGCCTATTTTTTAGACGGGCGGCCAATCTTGAATTAAGCGATGACCTCTATTTATTTTAACAAATTCTTGAAAAGGCATTCACCCATGGACCATAACTATTTTAAAGTTTTGGCTACCCATGGCCAAGGGCCGGGGGTTGGGGGGCAAGCGGGTTCATGTGAAGGAAGAATTTTGAAAATCTCTAATAAAAGAAACGACCTTTTGACATTTTGGCGGCCATCTTTGGATGAACAAAACAATCCGAGTTTGGACAAAAAAATTGTACCAGAGTGAATCGCCCTCATTGATACCCTTCGAGATTTTGATATATTAACATGGGACACCCCCCCCCACCCCCATATTCGGTCCAAAAATAAAAAATTTGACCCTACCCCACGGGCCCACGGCCCATTTTTTGACCACCCCGGGGTCACCATTTTAACAACTTTGAAAGAGCATTGTACATCGATCATTCGTGTGCAACCAAGTTTACGTCGTAAATCCGGCAAAGCGGGTTCCATGAGAAGAAGATTTTTTTAAGAATTTAATTTTTTTGCTTTATTTTTAGACGGCAGGTCCATCGAGTGGATTAGCGGATGACCTCCCATTTTAACAAATCTGAAAAAGGCTTCACACATTGGACCAAAACTTTTAACTTTTGAAGTTGGCTACCATTGGGCCAAGCGGTTCATGTGAAGAAGAATTTTGAAATCTCTAATAAAAGAATCGGAACCTTTTAGAACCTTTCGGGAGGCATACTTGGATGACATAAACAATCCGATTTCGACAGAAAAATGCACCAGAGTGATCGCCTCATTGATACCTTCAAATTTGATATATGACTATGACCATAATTCCCGGTCAAAAATAAAAAGTTTGAATTTCACCCCACGGGCCATGTACATCGATCATTCCTACCAAGTTTTCGTCGAAATCCGGACAAGCGGTTTCATGAGGAAGATTTTTTAATTTAAGAAATTTATGCTAATTTTTTAGATGGAGGGGCCATCATTGGATTAGCGATAAACCTCCATTTTAAACAAATCATGAAAAGGTCTTCACCCATGGGACCATAACTGTGAAGTTGTTTGGCTTACCATGGGCCAAGCCCCAAAGCCGTTCATGTGAAGAAGACTAATTTTGAAAATCTCCTAATAAAAGAAACGACCTTAGTTTTTACCTTTTGGGCGGGACCATCTTGTTGGATGACATAACAAACCGATTTCGACAGAAAATGCACCAGAGTGGATCGCCATCATTGATACGCCTTCAATTTGATATATGACAATGACCATTATTCGGGTATCAAAAAACAAAATAAAATTTGATCCCCCCCAATTTGACCCCACGGGCCACGCACCCATTTTTGACCCCAGGGGTCACCCCATTTTAACAAACTTTCAAAGAGCAATGTACATCGATTCATTCCTACCCAAGTTTACGGTTCGAAATCCGGCTAGCGGTTCATGAGAAAGAAGATGTTGTTTTAAGAATTTATGCTAATTTTTAGAACGCGGCCATCTTGGATTAGCGAGTGACCCATACCATTTTAACAAATCTGAAAAGGCACTTCACCCATGGGACCACAAACTTTTGAAGTTTGGGACTACTCCATGGGCCAAGCGGTTTCCATGTGAAGAAGAAGTTAATTTTGAAATCTTAATAATAAAAGAAACGACCTTTTTGACATTTCGGCGGCCATCCTTGGATGGACATAATCAATCCGATTTGGACAAAAAAATGTACCAGAGATGATTCCCGCACTCTTTGATAACCTTTTTCGATTTGATATAGAAAACATGGAACCATATTCGGTCATAAAAATAAAATTTTGGAAGCCCACCCTGGGCCACCGCCCATTTTTTGACCCCGGGGTCACCAATTTTTTAACAACTTTGAAAGGAGCATTGTAACATCGATCATTCCTACCAAGTTACGTCGAAATCCGGCAAGCGGTTCATGAGAAGATTTTTAAGAATTTATTGCTATTTTTTAGACGGCGGCCCATCGTGGGATTAAGCGATAACCTACCAGTTTTAAACTAATTGATGAAAAAGGCTTCAACCCATGGAAACCATAACTGTGGACAAGTTTTGGCTACCATGGGCCAAGACCGTTTTCATGTGAAGAATGAATTTTGAAATCTCTAATAATAAGAAAAAAACGACCATTTTTACCCTTTTGGCGGCCATCTTGGATTGACATAACTAATCCGATTTTTCGACAGAAAAAATGCACTACTCCAGAGTGATCGCCTCATTGATATATTCAATTTGATATATGACATGACACCATATTCGGATCAAAATAAAATTTGACCCAATTTGCCCACATTTTAACCCCACGGGCCACGCCCATTATTTTTGAAACCCCGGGGTAGGGGTCAACCATTTTAACAACTTTTGAAAGAGGCCATTGTATAAATTCGAAAATTTACCCCCATTCCTACCACCCAAATTTCGTCCGAAAATCAGGCTAAGCGGTTCATTTTGAGAAGAAGAATGTTTTAATCAAGCATTTTTGCTAGTTTTTTAGACGGCGGCCAATCTTGGATTAGCGATGACCTCTATTTTAAACAAATCTGAAAAGGCTTCACCCATGGAACCATAAAATCTTTTAAGTTTAATTGTTTTGGCTTACCATGGGCCAAGCGGTTCATGTGAGAAGAAAGGAATTTTGAAATCTAAATAAAATAAAAGAACCGACCTTTTGACATTTTACCGGCGGTCCATCTTGGATGGACATAACAATCCGATTTTAAGGACAAAAAAATGTACCATGAAGTGATCGCCAACATTGATACCATTCGATTTGATTATATAACATGACCATATTCGGTCAAAAAATAAAAATTTGACCCCACGGGCCCACGCCCTTTTTGACCACGCCCATTTTGACCCCCAGGGGTCACCATTTTTAACAACATTTGAAATGAGCATTGTACATTCGATCATTTACCCTTACCAAGTTACGTTCGAAATCCGGCAAGAAGCCGGGTTCAGAGAAAGATTTTTTTAAGGAATTTATGCTATTTTTAGAACGGGCGGCCATCGTGGATTAGCGATAACCTCCATTTTATTTAACCAAATCTGAAAAGGCTTGCACCCATGGAACCATAAACTGTGAAGTTTTAGGCTACCATGGGCCAAGCCGATTCAATGTTGAAGAAGATAATGTTTTGAAATTCTCTAATAAAAGAACGACTTTTTACCTTTTGGCGGCCATCATTGGATGACCATAACACATCCGAATTTCGACAGAAAAGTGCACCAAGAGTGATCGCCTCATTGATTACCTTCCAAATTTTGATGTATATGACATGAACCATATTCGGTCAAAAATAAAAATTTGAACCCCTAATTTTGTACCCCACGGGCCACGCCACCCATTTTTGACCCCGGGTCACCATTTTAACAACTTTGAAATGAGCATTGTAAATCGGACTCATTCCTACCCAAATTTCGCTCGAAAATCCGGGATAGCGGTTCATGAGAAGAAGACGGTTTTAGAAGAATTTATGCTATTTTTTAGACGGCGGCCATCTTGAATTAGCGATGACCTCTATTATCTTTTAACAAATCTGAAAAGGCTTCAACCCATGGACCATTAACCTTTTAAGTTTGGCTACCATGGGACCAAGGTCGGTTGCATGTGAAGAAGAATAAGAAATTTTGAAATCTCTTAAATAAAACGAACGACCTTTTGGACATTTTGGGCCGGCACCATCTTGGATGACATAACAATCCGATTTGGGGACCAAAATAAAAAACTGTACCAGAGTGATCGCCTCATTGATTAAAATTCGAATTTGATAGATAACATGGACCATAATTCCGGTCAAAAATTAAAATAAAAATTGACCCCACGGGCCACCCCACATTTTTGACCCCCGGGGTCCCACCAATTTTAACAACTTTGAAAGAGCATTGGTACATCGATCATTCCCTACCAAGTTTACGTCGAAATCCCGGCAATGCGGTTCATGAGAAGATTTTTTATTTTTTTAAGAATTTTATGGCTATTTTTAGAAACGGCGGCCCATCGTGGATTAGCGATGACCTCCATTTTAACAAAAATCCTGAAAAGGCTTCACACATGGACTCCATAACGTTTTAAGTTTGGATACCAGTGGGCCAACGCGGGTTCCATGTGAAGAAAAGAATTTTGAAATCACTAATAAAATGAACGACCCTTTTGACCTTTCCGGACGCCATCCATTGGATGTTTTTTTTTTTTTTTTACATAACAAATCCGATTTCGACAAGAACAAAATGCACCCAGAGTGATCCGCCTCATTGATTACCTTCAATTTGGATATATGAACATGACCATATTGCGGTTTCAAAAAATAAAATTTGAACCCCACCTAGGGCCAGGTACTCAATCCGATTCATTTCCTACACAAGTTTCGTTTCGATCAATCCGGCCAAGCGGTTCATGAGAATGAATTTTTTAAGAATTTAATGCTATTTTTTTAAGATGGCGGCCATTCCTTGGAAATTTGCGATAACCATCCATTTTTTAACAAATTCTGAAAAGGCTTCACCCATGGACCATAAACTGTGAAAGTTTTGGCTACCATGGGTCCAAGCCGTTTCATGTGAAAGATAAAAGAATTTTGGAAAATCTCTAATAATAAAAGATCGACGACCTTTTTACCTTTTGGCGGCCATCATTGGATGACATAAAAAACAAACCGATTCGACAGAAAATGCACCAGAGTGATCGCCTCATTGATACCTTCAATTTTGATATAATGAACTTAGCCCCACCAATTTTCGGTACAAAAATAAAAATAAAATGGACCCCAATTTTGACCCCACGGGCCACGCCCATTTTGACCCCGGGGTCAACATTTTTAACAAAGCTTGAATGAAAGCAGCTTTGTAAATCGATTCATTCCTACCAAATTTCGTCGAAATCCGGCTAGGGTTCGGTTTCATGAGAAGAAGAAATGTTTTTACAGAATTTATGCTATGTTTTTAGAAGACGGCGGCCATCTTGGATTAGCGATGACCACTATTTTAAACAAATCCAGAAAACGGCTTCACCCATGGACCATTCAAAACTTTTTAAGATTTTGGTCTACCAATGGGCCTAAGGCGGGTTTTCCATGTGAAGAAGAATTTTGAAATCTCTAATAAAATGAACGGAACCTTTTAGACCATTTCGGCGGCCATTCTTGGATGACATAACAATCCGAGTTTGGAAAAAACAAAAAATTCCACCAAGTGATCGCCTCATTGATACCTTTTCGATTTGATTATTATAACATGACCCATTATTCGGTCAAAATAAAAATCAAAATTTGACCCCACGGGCCACGCACCATTGTTTTGACCCCGGGGTCACCATTTTAAACAAACTTTAGAAAGAGCATTGTACAATCGACTCATTCCTTGACCAAGTTTACGTCGAAATCCGGCAAGCGGTTCATGAGAAGAATTTTTTTAAAGAATTTATGCTATTTTTAGACATGGCGGACCATCGTGGATTAGCCGGGATAACTCCTCCATTTTAACCAAATTCTGAAAAGGTCTTCACCCATGGCACCATAACTGGTGAACGTTTAGGCTACCATGGGTTCCAATGCCGTTCATAGTGAAGAAGAATTTTGAAATCTCCTAATAAAAAGAACGACCTTTTTTACCTTTTGGCGGCCATCTTGGATTGGACATTAACAATCCGGATTTCGACAGAAAATAAAAATGCAACCAGTAGTGGATCGCCTCATTGATACCTTCAAATTTGGATATATGGAACATTGACCATAATTCGGTCAAAAATAAAATTTGACCCCCAATTTGACCCCACGGGCCACGCCCCATTTTTGAACGCCCGGGGGATCACCATTTTATTTTAAACAACTTTGAAAGAGCAATTGTAAAAGCAGATCATTCCTAAACCAAATTTCGTTCGAAATCCGGCTAGGCTGGTTCTATGTAGAAGGAAGTTTTTATGTTTTAAAAATTTATGCTATTTTTTTAACGACGGCCATCCTTGGAATTAGCGGATGACCTCTACTTTTAGAACAAATCTGAAAAGGCTTCACCCATGGACCATAACCTTTGTTTTTAAGTTTGGCTACCATGGGCCAAGCGGTATTTTCAATTGTGAAGAAGAATGTTTGAAATCTCTAATAAAAGAACGACCTTTTGACATTTTTGGCGGCCATCTTGGAATGACAAATGAAACAATCCGAGTTTGGACAAAAAATGTACCAGAGTGATCGCCTCATTGATACCTTATTCGATTTGATTATAAATTAACATGACCATATTCGGTCAAAAATAAAATTTGATCCCACGGGCCACGGACCCATTTTTTGACCCCGGGGTCACCATTTTTAAACACTTTTGAAAGAGCATTGTACATCGATTCATTACCTACCAAGTTACTGTCGAAATCCGGCAAAGCGCGGTATTCATGAAGAAGAAGAATTTTTTTAAGAATTTAATTTTTGCTATTTTTTAGACCGGCGGCGGCCATCGTGGATTAGGCGATGAACCTCCATTTTAAACAAATCTGAAAAGGCTTCACACATGGTACCATAACTTTTAAGTATTTGGCTACCCATGGGCCAAGCGGTTCATGTGAAGGAAGAATTTTTGATAAATCTCTAATAGAAAAGAAACGACCTTTTTGACCTTTCGGCGGCCATCATTGGATGACAAATAACAATCCGATTTCGGACCAGAAAATGCACCAGAGTGATCGCCTCATTGTATAAACCTTCATAATTTTGATATATTGACATGACCATAATTCGAAGGTCAAAAATAAAATTTGGGACACCCCACGGGCCATGTTACAATCGATCCATTCCTACCAATGTTTCGTCTGAAATCCGGCAAGCGGTTTCATGAGAAGATATTTTTTTAAGAATTTTAAGCAATTTTAAAGATTGGCGGCCATTTTTCATGGATTAGGCGGAAACCTCCATTTTAACCAAATCTTGAAAAGGCTTCACCCATGGACCATACTGTGGAAGTTTTGGCTACCATTGGGACAAGCCAGTTCAGTGAAAAGAAGTTTGAATCTCTAATAAAAGAAACCGAACCTTTTAACCTTTTGGCGCCAAATCTTGGAAAATGGAACATTAACAAAACCGATTTCGACAGAAAAAGGCACCAGAGTGAAATCGCCTCATTGATACCTAATTTGATAATATTTGGACATGACCATATTCGGCTCCAAAAATAAAATTTGAGAATTGACGATTCATTGAAAATGAATATTTAATGATGAGAAGAATTTTGGAAATTGTTGAAAAATTGGAGATTGAAATTGAAATGTTGAATTCAGGAACCTTTTTTGAAAAAAGATTTTGAAAGGAACGGATTCCAAATTTGATTTGGAAAGAATTCATTGGAAACATGAAAACGATTTTGAGCGAACAAAAAAATGATTTGAAAATGTGAAAAAGACAAAATACCATGTTGGAAGGAATGAATGACTTTGTATTCATGAAATTTGATGAATTGGAAAAAAGATTGAAAGATTTGAAATTTTGAAATGGAGGAAAATTGACTTTTGAAAAATGGGGTGAAGAAGACATGAAAGAGGATTCAAAAATTTGAAATTTGACACCCCAAAATTAATTTGGACCCCACGGCTGGGCCCACGCCCATTTTTTGACCCCAGGTGGGGTTCCAACCATTTTAAACAACTTCAAAGAGCAATGTACATCGATCATTCCTAACCAAAGTTACGTCGAAATTTCCGGCCCCTAGCGGTTTCATGAGAAGAAAAGATGTTTTTAAGAATTTATGGCTACTTTTTTAGACGGCCGGCCATCTTGGAATTAGCGATGACCTCCATTTTAACAAATCTTGGAAAAGGCTTCAACCCATGGACCATAACTTTTAAAGTTTGGCTACCAATGGGCCAAGACGGTTCATGTGACGAAGAATTTTGAAATCTCATAATAAAAGTAACGACCTTCCTTTTGACAATTTCGGCGGCCATCTTGGATGACATAACCAATCCCGATTTGGACCGAAAAAGTTGGACCAGAGTGGATTCGCCTCATTGATTACCTTCGATTTGATATTTAAAACCATGACCATATTCGGTCAAAAATAAAATTTGAGCCCACGGGTCCACCGACCATTTTTGGACCCCTGGGGTTCACCATTTTTTAACAACTTTGAAATGAGCATTGTACAATCGAAAATCATTCCTATTACCAAGTTACGTCGAAATCCCTGGCAAAGAGGTTTCATGAGAAAGATTTTTTAGGAAATTTTATGCTATAATTTTTTAGGGGAACTGGCGGCCAATCGTGGATTAGCGATAACCTCCATTTTAACAAATTCTGAAAAGGCTTCAAAACCCATAGGACCATAACTGTGAAGTTTTGAGGCTACCAATGGGCCAAGCCGTTCATGTGAAGAATGAATTTTGAAATCTTTCTAATAAAAGAACGACCTTTTTTACCTTTTTCCTTTTGGCGGCCATTCTTGGATGTACATTAACAATCCGATTTCCGACAGAAAATGCACCAGAGTGATCGCCTCATTGATATAATTCAATTTGATATATGACATTGACCATAATTCGGTCAAATAAAAATAAAATTTGAACCCCAATTTGACCCACCCACGGGCCACGCCCATTTTTGACCGCCCCGTGGGGTCACCATTTTTAACAACCTTTGGAAATGAGCATTGTAAATCGATCATTCCTACCAAAATTTAGTCGAAAATCCCGGCTAGCGGTTCATGAGAAGTAAGAGTTTTATTTTTAAGAATTTAATTGCTATTTTTAAGACTGGCGGCCATCTTGGATTAGCGATGGACCTCTATTTTAATTTTAACAAATCTGAAAAGGCCTTCACCCCCATGGACCTAAAACTTTTTAAGTTTGGGCTACCATGGGCCAAGCGGTTCATAGTGAAGAAGAATAAAATTTTGGATAATCTCAAATAATAAAGAACGACCTTTTGACATGTTTCGGCGGCCACATTGGATGACAATACAACAATCCGATTTGGACAAAAAATGTACCAGAGTGAGCGCCACATTGATACCTTCGATTTGTTATAAATAAACATGGACCATAAATTCGCGGTCAAAAATAAAATTTGACACCCCACGGGCCCACGCCCTATTTTTTTTGACCCGGGCCCCGGGGTCACCATTTTAACAACATTTTGAAAGAGCATTGTACATCGAATCATTCACCTACCAAGTTACGTCGAAATCCGCAAGGCGGTTTCATGAGAAGATTTTTTTAAGAATTTATTAGCTAAATTTTTAGACGGCGGCCATCGTGGATTTAGCGATTACCTCCATTTCCCCAACCATTTAATCAAATCTAAAAGGGCTTTCACACCCATGGTACCATAACTGTGAAGTTTGGCTACCATGGGCCCAAAGGCCGTTCATGTTGAAGAAGAATTAATTTTGAAATCTCTAATAAAAGAACCGACCTTTTTAACCGATTTTTGGCGGCCATCTTGGGAATGCACATAACAATCCTCGAATTTCGACAGAAAAATGCACCAGAGTGATCGCCTCATTGATTACCTTCAATTTGATATTATGAACAATGACCATATTTTCCGGTCATGAAAAATAAAATTTGGACCCCAATTTGGACCCCACGGGCCACCGCCCATTTTTGACCCCGGGGTCCACCATTTTTAAAACAAACTTTGAAAGAAAGACATTTGTAAATCGATCATTCCTACCAAATTTTCGTCGAAAATCCGGCTAGCGGTATTCCATGAGAAGAAGAATGTTTTAAGAAATTTAGGCTAATTTTTAGACGGCGGCCATCCTTGAATTAAGCGATGACCTCTATTTTTAAAAACAAATCTGAAAAAGGCTTCACCCAGGACACCAAACTTTTAAGTTTGGCTACCAATGGGTCCAAGCGGGCACTTTTCATGGAGAAAGAAGAAATTTTTGAAAAGTCTTAACTAAATAAAAGAACGACCTTTTGACATTTTGGCGGCCATCTTGGATGACATAACAATCCGATTTGGGAACAAAAAAAATGTTAACAGAAGTGATCGCCTCATTTGATACCATTTCGATGTTTGATTATATAAACATGACCAATAGGTTCGTCAAAAACTAACAAAATTGTTTGACCCCACGGAGGGCCACGCCCATTTTTAGACCCCGGGGTCACCAACTTTTAACAACTTTTGATAAAGAGCAATTGTACATCGATCATTCTACCAAGTTACGGTCGAAATCCGGCAAGCGTTTCATGAGAAGAAGATTTTTTAAGGAAGTTTATGCTATTTTTAGTCACGGCCATCGTGGGATTTAGCGATGGGACCTCCATTTTTAAACAAATCTGAAAAGGCATTTCACACATGGACCAATAACTTTTCCAAGTTTGGCTACCATGGGCCAAGCGGTATTCATGTGAAGAAGAATTTTGAAATCTCTATAATAAAAGAAAAAACCTTTTTGACCTTTCGGCGGCCATCTTTTGGATGACAATTAACAATCGATGTTATTCGACAAAAAAATGCATCGGAGTGATCGCCTCAATTGATACCTTCCAATTTTGATGAATATGAAATGACCATAATTAAGTCAACAAAAATAAAATTTGACCCCAAATTTTGACCCACACCACCCGCCCAATTTTTTGACCCCAGGGTCACCATTTTAACAACATTTGAAAGGAGCAATGTACAGCGATTCATTCCTACCCAAGTTTTGTTTTTTCGAAATCCGGGTTTGGCGGTTCTTTGAAAGAAGGAAGATTTTTTAAGAATTTGTGCTAATTTTTAGACGGCGGCCATCTTGGATTAACGTTTAATGACGTACATTTTAAACAATTTGTAATCCCCCTAACCTAAGGACCATGACCATGAAGTTTGGTGACTATAGGACCCAATGGTTACCGAGGAGAAGACGTTTGAATTTAAAATGTTCACCGGACGACGCGGACACATTGCGGTAACAATAGCTTCACATGAGGCTTCGCTCAGGTGAGCTAAAAATAAAAAAAAATTAAACTGTTTAAACAAGTTTTGCTTTTTGCAGCTCAACTAAGTG
>CM055274.1:86729356-86824427 GCA_029237695.1 Conchocele bisecta
GGTCATTTATCTGTAATAGCAACTGCCTTAATCGAGGTGTTCATGTGTTTGAGCAATCTACATGTGCCAATGGAACACCGAGCCGCGAACATGTAGGTTGTTTAAACACATGGACACATCAAGTAGGGCAGTAACTGACTTACACATCGACTTACCGACTACCGTTGGCTAGTATTCAGTGGAAATGTTTAATTTCCATTTGACATTAAAGGAACTACAGTTATGACAGGCGATCAATAACATCCATGTACGCATTCTGCCAGTGGGAGTATACGTGTCCCATTGACACATTTCTCATTATTGTTTGTGTTTGATGTCTAATGTATACGTATACGAAGCAAACAATCAATATGCATTGGAACATTATAGGAATGAATGGCCTTTTATCGGGGTATAAACTTGGAAAAGTCGCGGGAATATTCCCGCGACTTTTCCAAGCTTATATCCCCGATAAATTCCACAAAAAGGCCATTCATTCCTTATAATTCCAGCATTTGAAATAAATTCATCAAGAAAATGTGTTTATTTTCCGTTTTCTTAAGAATTGTTTTTACTGCGCCTCACGGTTACGGAAAGTAGTTCGGCGTGGGAGTTTACTGGGATATAAATTTTGGACAGAGACTTGCTACGAGCCAATCAAATGTTAGGGAATTGTGTAAATATTTTTGTGCTGGAATTACAGTAGCGCTTTTCTGCTCCTTACCTATTTGTATATACTATTATCGTGTACATATCGTAATCGTATAGTATTGGTATATTTAATGAGCATATCGTATGATCATATAATATTGGTATGTTTGTACCGTATCATCGTATAGTACAAACGTACTATACGAATATTATACAAACATACGATATCCGTTCGTATATACGATATATCCGTACGGATATGGTATGAATATACCATAATCTGGTATGTTTGTACGATACAAACGTACCAGAATTATACACTGTATAAAAATCGTATAGACGTACGATTTGAATGGTATATCTATACGATATTGGTTGGTATGTACGGTACAAACATACCGTATGTTTATATTATATGCATATCGTATAGAAAACATATCGTATTGGTATAGTATACGTATGTATTTGGTATAGTACGTATAGTTTGACCTGCAGAAAAGCGCTACTGTATGCTTGTATAAATCATACTAATTCACAGAGAATACCATGCTAGTGTAGTTTGACATCCAGTTTATCAGGCAAGGCTAGGCCGTTTCCGAGCCGAGCCTCATTATCTTGATATTGAAATACACTAGACTAGTATTTTATTTATCAGGTAACATTGTATGCTAGCCAATGATCAAATTTAAAACAGTTTCGTTGAAAAGAACGCTTTCACGTGATTAGTCTGACGTCGTTCGGTAACGTCATGTGACGTCGCACGTTCAATAGAACGCCACCTTTCAATTCGTTGTGACCCGGATATTCGTATCAGGTCGATTCCTTATACGGTAGTATGTTAATCAGTCAGTACGTATTGGGTCAATACAAAGCTCGTTTCCCGATAACAAATAAGTAAACAGTACAATGAAACCTCTCTCAAACGGTCATCCTGGGAGGTCCGCAGGGTGTCTAGTTTAGATAGGTACCACTATAACAAGAAATGACAGTGTTAAACGAAGCTTATGCCCTCGCTGTCAGCCTTGATAATAATAAAAAAACACAAGTCCTTGGTGACCTTGACCTTGGGCGGTCGTACTGACAGCCTTGATAATAAAAAAAAGAAATAGAGAAAGAAAAAATTTAACATTTGTGCATTACAAATTTGTCTTACACACAAGATGAACATAATTCCTCAGTTACCTTGACTTTGGGCGGTTATGTGTGGGTAGCATGCACAATAAAGCACAATCCATAAACTCACATTGTGGCCAAATATTATCAAAATCGGTGTCGGTTGCTTTAGTTTAAACATATTTTATTTGTATATTATTTACAAGTAATGCATCAATCATAGTAAATACAGAATTATACAAATGGGATTGGATTGAAAGCAAGCTTATATAAATCCTCTCCCTGACGTGTAACTTGGTATCACAGGCTGCAAGAACCAGGACATAACAAACATAATTAATACTGCCATTAGCATAAAAATGAGAATTTTATTTTTGTTTGCTTTATGCTCATAGTTTCTGCTTCCTGCGATACCCGGTAGATGTATTATAGATGACAATATGTAAATATACATGCATTAAACAATTTTAACAAAAAAGAAAAGACAACTATTTTAGTTCGTTATTATAAAACAAAAATAGAGAGAGAAAAAAAATAATTCCACTGCTGGCAGTTCGAGAAAACAAAATATGTTCGCACACCAAGCCACCCACGCCCACATTAAGTCTTGGTTGTCGTGATGATGTTCAAAAGCAGACACATTGAACCCCTCCAAACCGGACACCCTGGGATGTCCCCAGGGCGTCCGGCATAGGGAAGTTCCACTGTAAATCAGTCATATGATCACTCCTACACCTCTTTCATGCCTTGCAATCACGAACAGACTGTACCATGAGAGATAGATAAAAATAAAAATAAAAATAAAACCCACCAGAATTAACCACACAGCCATTTACAAGGTGTCCGGCTGACAGAGGTTCCACCGTACCATTTGAAAGCGACTTGTATTCTCTATGTACATTCTTACAGCTGTAAATATTGTTTCGTTAGTAGGATCGTCCAGTTGTATATTACCATAGAGTATAGTATGGAGGTCGGTTGACAATAAGCTTGTATATCATCTATTAGTTGGTTTCTATGTAGTGCATATCTTGGACAGAGAAAAAGTAGTGAGTGGCATCTTCAACTTGACCACAGATACAATTTGGTGATTCAACAATATTTTTGCAATGAAGGTCATAGTTAAGAGCACTGCATTTTGTCCGGAGTCGTGTATGTATTACTTGCATATGCCGTTGACCACTGTAATAATAACTTGGAACCTTGTCTGTGATTTTTTTAATTTTGGTTTTAAAACAACTAAGTGAAGGAGCATTCCGTGTGTTTTCTGACATAGAGTTCCAGTCTTGGACTGAAGAGGGAAGAAATGAGTTATAAAAGAGAGTTGTTCTGGATCGTATGGTCTGTAGGTTGTCAGCATTTCTTAAATTGTAACGAGTAGTGTCTGTTTGAGGCGGAAGGATATCTACAAGGTAATTAGGTGAAATGCCGTTTTTCATTTGTAAAAAAGCGACAGTTTATGTGAATGTCGTCTATTTTCTAATGTTTCCCAGCAGATTTCAGCATATAATGAATCTATTGAAATTAGCCGAGTTGCACCTGTAGCTATACGGCAGCTTCAATTTGGATTGTTTCCAATCCATCTTTCTCATATTGAGTACAATTATCCCATACGATATCAGCATATTCTAACAGAGGTCTAATAAAGGAAAGGTAAATTATTTCGAGACATTTTCTATCTAGAATGTATTTTAGTTTTCTCATAATGTATATTCTACGCCATGCTTTCCCTGTTATATTCTATATGTTTGATGCCATGTTCCTTCATTGTTAAAGTATATACCTAGGTGTTTTGTGGCTTTCAACTTCTGAAACATTAACAGTATTCATCAATATTGGGGAATGTGCTGGTCTGTTACGTTTCCGTGATATAAGTAGTGATTCTGTCTTCTTAGGGTTAAATGTTACAAGCCATTTATTAGACCAATTGGTAATAGTTTTAAGATCGGAATTAATGGTCCTAGTAGCAGTTTCGGAGTGTCTACAATAAGGTATAAGCTGGTGTCATCAGCGAAGAGGCGTATATTGGAGCTTATGTCCATAACAATATCATTTATGTATGGAGAAATAACAATGGTCCGAGGATAGAACCTTGTGGGACACCAGCTCTAATGTGGTTCCAGTTAGAGTAGACTCCTGGCAGCACAACCCTTTGTTTCCGATTACTAAGGTAGCTGGCGAACCAGTCATGAACGTTATTAGTAACACCTGCCGCTGTTAATTTCATAAGCAGACCGGTATGCCAGACACGGTCAAATGCTTTGCTGATATCACAAAATACAACCCGGACTTCTTTTCCATCATCTAATGCACGGCAGAATGCATTATAAAGGAAGGTCAGTTGGTTTACAGTTGAATCACCTGGTACAAATCCAGACTGTAAAGGTGTTAATATATTGTTGTCTTTGAAGTGATTGTACAAATATTTAAAAACTGCCCTTTCAAGAACTTTACTAATAGTATTGAGCAAGGATATGGGGCGATAATTCGAACTGAGAGAGGGATCACCAGCCTTAAATAATAGGACATACGTTGGCCTGTTTCCACTCGATCTGGAAAGTGTCCACATTGTATAGATTTATTAAAAAGGTCCTTTAAAGGGACATCTAGTTCAGATTTTAATTCTTTAAGGATGCGATTATTGGACACCATCTGGGCCAGATGCTTTCCCTAGAGGTAAGTTAGATAATATATAGTATATCTATTTCACTTAGAGTGATAGATTCAAGAGTATTGGTCACTGCATATGGTGTTAAAGTAGGTAGGTGTGAAGGGGGGTCTGGTAAAACTGTTTGGTCACGGAAATAGTTATTTAAAATGTTAGCCTTTTCTGTACTATCATCAATTATTGTTCCGTTAGTGTTGAGTGGTGGAATTGTTTTATTTTCATTTGCATTGATAAAATGTTTCAATACGGACCACCAATCTTTTGAACAGAGTTGTCCTGACTTTAATTTATTACTTATCCCGTCATGATACTCTTTCTTGGATGCCCTTATCATTAAAATGACGTCATTCCGAAGTTTACGAAATTTTAACCAGTGTGAGTTATTATTAGTTTGTTTTGCCATTATGATAGAGCCGTTTCCGTTTTCTAATCATCCTCTTTATGTTAGTTGTTATCCAAGGCAAATCGGACTGTCTAATGATTATATCTTTATTAGGAATATAAATCTCGGCAAGTGTAATAATTGTATTAATAATATTATGTGCATATTCTCAATGTTTTGCGATTTTAAGTCATCCCCAGTTTTTATTCTAGAGATATCCCTGCGTAACATCTCATAATCACCGTTCTCATATTTCCATATTTTACGTTTAAATGGCTTGACCTTAGGCTTGGAGAATTTTAAAAGGCCGAAAATGGGACAATGAAACCGAGTCTCTTGCGGTAAAAATGGATCGCCTACTCCGCTCATAACTATAGAGTCTTTATTGGATACGAATAGTAAGTCGATAATGGACTGCGAATGTTCAGTGAAGTGTGTTATGGATGATATACACTGCGTTAAAGCAAATTGTGTACAAATAGATGTTACCTTTCTGTTCGATTGGGCGTTTAAGGTATTATAGTTAAAGTCGCCAACAATTATAATATCTCGGAAACCGGTATCAATGGCCATGTGAATTGAGTCCTCAATGCTATTGTTATATATAAACGTTAGCGCTTGGGGGTCTATAAAAGCACGCCAAATAAGAAGTGCTTTTGTTAGACACAATTTCAACCCAGATAGATTCAATATTAGCGAGTTCGAGATCGAGTCTACGTTTATGAAATAATGTGTTTCTAATATATATGACCACGCCACCATGCCTATCAGCGTGACGATCCTTCCTTTCGGGAGATTTAAAGTTGTTAAGAAGGATATTGTCAGTATTGTTGTCATCACCAAGCCACGTCTCTGTGATAGCTATTATGTCAAAGTCCTTAAGCTCAGCCCTTAATAAATCTATTTTTGGGTACAAACTTTGAACGTTGCAGTGTACGAATGACAGATGGTGAGACAGATCTGATTGTGGAATTATGTTGGAACTAAACGAGAGTGCCGATGATTGAGAAGAAGTTGAACTGAATGAATATTCAAATGAATTATCACTATCTATGGGACCTGGATTTGGATGAACATCACCAGAAAGAATAAATAATTAGCCATATTGTCCATACTATGGTAAATAATACTGAGCCGCAATTATTAACAAATCGAGAGTTAAGTTCGATAACTAAAGTGGGTACAATATATTTACAATACTGCACAGGTTTAGACATGTGTGCCAAGTTGGCATTGGTTCTAACAGACGAGAGTAAACTGTATGTAGATGTGGCATTCGAGATCAAGTATGAAAACAGAATAGCGTGGAGCGCTAGAGGGAATCTGCTTCGTACACGGTAGTTGCATCCGCCCAATACGGTCGAACGACGGGTGACTATGGTCACGTGACCGACGAAATCATAATGATAAACTGTGATTCGACCGTAATAAGCGGATGGCACCTACATGTGTATTGAATACCCAATGCAGACCCGAGACGGATCAGTGAGCGAAAAAGACCTCGAACTATCCTACAGTGGCTGAAATAAATGCATAAAAAACACAAGAAAAAACTGCATGTTGGTACTTATGACGAATACTGTCCGGACACGTTTCTGGAATAAGATACACAGAAGGAAATGTGGATATAAAACGAAAAAAAAAGTAAGTTAATATAGTAAGGCCTACTGAATAGTGACGCTGCAATATAATGCGCCCGGCTGAATGGGGAAGCGAGTGATGAATGGAACCTTGAGTGTATCCATACATTCTAGTGCAGAAAAATGGTGATCAGCGAATGTCCTGACCAGACTGCGCATGAGCTCAGGTCGATATATCTTAGTTGGCATTAAACGTCTCAATGGTCCACTTGTCAGGGCGAGTTGCACAAACCAAACGAATCGAGGTGCCCTTGTATATGGTAACTAATATAATTACTAATTATGGTAAAAGCAGCAAAATAGATTTCCAATCCACGAACAGTGTTCTAGGTCATAACTTATTTCCATACAATCGTGAATAGCTAAAACTGTAGTTCAATGGTATGCATACTGATCGATTGACATATGTAGGCCAGCGTAGAATCAGATGCATGTAAGATAGTGTAAAGATGTGTCAATATGCTGCTCAAAAAGACACCAGGTTCCCTATCAGCCGGACACTTACACAGCCAGGTCGCATGCAGTTCTTAAATCTATAATCAGATTACAATACAATCAGAGTAAGTAGTAATAAACCAAGTAAGTAAATAAATGTGCACCTGAGATGCCGCATTCAATATGATACATGCTTTGTCATATCAACACGTGATATAATATTATGATCATTACATGTACATGATATACAATATAAAAGACCATGTAGTCGTTGTGACTGAATAAGAAAAAATAATTTTAATAATCCTTTCACACTACGTAACTGGAATGCATTTTGATATGTTAATTTTCCAACCAATTCAATCGTCACTGAATAATTTGCAGTCTAGTAAATTTATGAAAAGAGGTGTTTCTGTTCTGAAAATATGAAAATTACTCGCAAAAAGTGCAGATCCCGATGGGACTGCTTTACAGCCCCGAAAAGTTTGTGAATTCTAGAAATCAAATGTTGCACCATGGTACCCGGTGTGTTTGGACAACAACCAGCGTTGTTGGGTTAATTTCAGATGCGTGTTTTTGAAACTTGGCATCTTGCCACTTGACTGGGATTTGTTAGTATGGTATTTCAATTTATAATGTCTGCTCATGTACATGTATGCTCAAAATGGCAAATGTAAATGTAAATGCTTGGATTTAACGACGGCACTGACTCGATGACCTTGCATGTCGTCTCTGTGCGTTTTCGTTGTAACTCGCGGGTAACAATTCGAATAACGCGAGTACCAATAGAACAAGCAGAGTTTAAACTCGAGTCAAAGAATTTGACCTTTGAACCTTACGCGAGTAACTCGATTCAAACCCGTCCTGCGTGGTGGGTTACTAGAGTTCAAATGCGAGTTGGACTCGACTCGAGTTTCACCCGGGAGTTACAACGAAAAATGGCCTCTATAAATGTGGGATGTCATGTGCGGCGAATATCGGCCTGGCAATAACGATCAAACACATTTTGACGGGATAATGCAATTAACATATTCTAACGGGGCAGTACGGTTTATCTGGAGCTTTTACGGGTTTTATAAATATATGTGGCTGTGACTGGAGAAATGGGGCTCATGTGATTTGTGACAAGTGTAGTTCCTGATCAGATTAACACGCTCCTGTAGCCTGCTAACGATCTATATGTGTTAGAAGCATTACATATGCTTCATTGACGGAATAGCGACCAGTGCAGATCCTTATCAGACTGTGCTGATGCACAGGCTGATCTGGATCTACACTGGTCGCAAAACCCACACGCCCGATTTCTCCAGTGACAGCCACATATATGGGCCGCGCTCTGTGAAAACCAGCCTTAATGACAACGTCATGAATGCCTGAAAATGACGCTTAAAGTTACGCTTAAATTTACCAACGTCACGTCGGCTTTTGACACTTGAAATCGTTGCGTCATTGCAATAAGTTGTCCTATGTATAGCCGTACGCATTACTAATTGTGGCTCACAAATATTTTAATGTTGGATATGCGTGGCAGAATTTTACAGTTGTTTTCATAGTGGTTCAGTTGTCTGTTTTTTCGGTTTCCTTCAAGGAAACACGTAGTGATTTTGTTGATTATTTTTTATACAAATGAGCATATTGCAAATGATTTTTATAATATTATATAGACGACTTGTAAATGACATTTGAAACTAAATAACCATATGACCGGTATGTTTAGATAACACAACACAAAATCAGTATGATATAATCAAAATGTTAATATTTCTGGCGACCACCATCAGATATACATGTCCATAGGCGTAACAACGGGTGCGGCCGTTTAACCCCATCTGTTTAATGTAGCGCATGGAAGAGTGATTTTTCCAATCGGTTATCTGGCGTGTTTGATATGTTAGCAATATAAAACTGTCAAAGCTTTGTCAATAAAGTATTAATAAAGAACATACACATGCAGAAATTTAGGGGATAACCATGCGACGCGTTAGCGGAGCCGTAAAACTGATTCACAGACCATAAAACCTCACACATACCGCTCCAAATCGAGAAACAAAGCATGGTTATCCCCATTCTAATGCACCTAGTGTGCCTCCCGCTTTCTGAAACGTCGTAGCATATCACGAACAGTGATATTTTTCATTACGTCAGCAGGTTGTTGTCTTCATCGATAACCGCCTCACACCAAATTAATTTAATGAAATGTAACTCCGCCGAAGAATATTCCCATTTCAAATAGAGATTAACGGGACTTTTTCTAAGACATCTATACATTTATTCAACTGTAATGTTTATTTTAACAATTGTATTGTTTTTATGTGTGTAGTTGCAACAGTTATTTGCTTTTATTCATTTAAAGAAATTCCAACATTTCTGCATTGGGTTCGTGTGATTTTTACAAAGGAAATGTCAACAACTTGTGTCAACAGGCCTAGGATTTCCCTGGATTTACGCCTAATTCAGGTGATTACCCATCTGCAATACAGTTTATTATGTATATTCATGTATGTGCACATTGGAATTCGTAAAGTTATAGGCTGGTACCGGCATATTGAGTTTGCATTTGAGCACCTTATTAAATTCTTCTGTATTTTGGGCGGGTGGGATAATATTTTTGGGAATTTGTTGAAGGGCCACCACACTGAAGTCACGTTTGTCAGCAGTTGTTAGATTTTCTTTTCCGCTTTTGGGTTGTACATGTCAATATGGCAGAATGGATAACCGAAAATGTACCGAAATTAATTTGGAAATAATTGCAAGCCCCGCCGCTGGCCATTGCTTACAAAAGCGCGTAGGGTTACATAAATCTGTCAAGTTGTAAAACACAGACTGGTAAAACGGAGATTTTATATGCTGTGATTTTTCATATTTTATAGGCTCTGATTTCAATTGACCAATCAGATGCGTGCTTTCTATTTTCGGTGCATTAGAATGGTTATTTTACCGTCTCAAGGTGTTTATCTGACATTTACATGTACATCTTGTACATTTGAAAGCTTCATTGCGTTATATTGAATGTTGAACAACAACTAGAGAAAAGATGGATTCCATGGGAAAATGATTTCCCTGTTCTATTATTTTGGGCAATTTACTAGCTCTACATCAACGATTATTTGTTTAAAGGTATAACATTAACTAAATTTTGACATTTTTCAATGGGTCAAATTGTAACCGTAGATAACATATCGGAGGCGAATTTGTGTAGCTAGCTCCGTACGTACTGTCCCGTGAGACCTAAAGATCATATCTGCTGTATTCATACGCACGAACTTTCTTGATTCGTATTTTCCAAAATTTAACTGATAAACTGAGCCTAAAATTGTGAAAACTATTGAGAATAGTATATGTATAGTTTTAGATAAAAAGCAAGACGGACCAAAACACAATAGGTTAAGTTGGCACAGAGCACTATTTTCTTGGTCGTACTCGCCGTTTAGGCGCAGCACGACAATGGCTGCCCCCATAGAAATTTGCGTGAGATACTATGATATCTCCAAAGACTTTACCACAGGTGGAAAACTGGGACATAGGACCTGATAAATGGCTCATTTGTAAATCGTTACCCCACCAGTAGTATATAGGGAGTCAAAATGATACCACCTACGTTGGTATCATTTTCACCCCTCTACACTACCCCCACCACCCCCGAAAAACCGAAAAATTTGTTAACGAGGAAATTGTCTCCCGACAGCAAATTTATGAATTTTTTGAGAAAATATTTTTGAAAAGAGGGAGTCAAAATGACACCTCCCACCAAAAGTTGGTGGTGTTATTGTAGTCCCAATTATATTTGAAATTGAATTTTTAAAAAAGTCAAAATCATTAATGCAAGTTCAATGCGTCCGCGCGTGATAGTTTATATTCCAACACCCCATTTTTCTCCTCCAATATAGCTAATTTATTTCGCAGATCAGCAACTAATTATACCAGCTCTAGTCTACCACGTTCACCTTTAGCCACCTGACAGCGCAGTTGCTTATGTCTACAAAGAGTTTGGGCACTAACGAATTTACAAGGGCATCTGGGGCAATTAAATTGTGGGGTGACACAAGGAAATTGTCTACGTCTCGATAGATGCCTTCGTAGATAGTCTTTACACGCAAAAGTCTTACAACAAGTCACACACTCCATTATATATGTATATGTATATGTTTATATTCAATTGGACGTGAAAAAAACATGATGTAAATTTGTCACGTCCAATTGAACGGATACATTTCATAGGTTATATACAGAAAATATGATAACGCCAGAAACTAGAGCAGAAATCGAAAGTTTGAGAAGAGAAGCCGAATCTCTAGGGATTACTTATAGTAAACAGTTGAGAGTTAGGGGGTTGACAAAGCTGATAAACGCCACAAAGAATGAGGCGTTTATGAAGCGGTTTACCCGCGCCCACAGACGAGGAGCCTTTAAAGACCTCTCACTAGCAGAGGAAGTTGGTAACAGAATTCAAAAAGAAAGTATTGCGGGGTTAAGGGCTAATGTAATAAAACCTTCAAGCACAGGTGACCCAATATCAAATAATAAAAAATCTATTGTTCGCGCGATAGTGGCAGAAGGTGAAGAAATATTGGGGGCTCATGATGAAACATTGGAAAAGGTAGAAAAGGGAAGACGGGTAGTTACATTATCCTTTCGTAAAAAACATTGACATTAACAAGTCTGAACGCATGTCCGATAAACTCGCTCCGTATCTAACAACCAATTTGTATTTGAGATATTCATATTCTTACAAGCTAGAACATATGGAGGAAACTAAAAATGGAAAACTTATAACTATAATATTTCACAAAAATCTCGGTAGCGAACCATTATCATCAATGAAAACCGTTAAAAATTGGTTGTCAGATAAGGAGCAAACACGAATAATGTCTGATGAAATAGACAGACCAAACACAAAGTGGAAGTTTGTAAGATGGGTAGAGGTTTTTGTAAAGCTAATACAGGGCAGTAGGGGAATAGATTTGGTACTACAATCCAAAGAAGCAGCAGGAGGAGAACTTCCAGAATGGTTGAAGAATACAAAAGGTATGTATTCTTTAGATAAGTATAATGACGACCTTTGCATATGACAAGAACAAGGCCCGACAGATGCACGGACAAGGCGAAATAATTTAGTAAGCAATATTTCGGTAGTAATGTGGTTTCACCAATTCCTTTTTCAGATCTGAAAAAGGTTGAAGAGTTTTTTAAAATCGGTATAGAAGTATATCAACCCACCGAATGTGATGTATGGTGGTTGAAAAAGGTACCAGGGCACTATAAGGCAATAGGTAATAAACCAATGACAATAGGACTGTTTAATAATCACGCATTTCTGATAAAAAACCTTTAAAACCTATCTAAAATTTACGCCTGCGATAATTGCAAAAAGAAATTCACGAAAGCGAGTAATATGAAAAGACACGTACCAAAATGTATGAAAGGTGAGACAAAAGTAATATGTGATGGTAATTATTTAGAGCGCCCGCGTTCGTCGTTCGAGAAAGCGTTTTACCCAAAAGGTTCTAACAGTTATGGGGCGATCGATTGGATGTACTCTGTGGAAAAGCAGGAGGGAATTCACATTCACCACGAACAGTGTGGACATGGGGGTGAAAGATGGATTTTAGGAGCTCCAGTAGATGGATAATGTCAAGAAAACAATACCGTATATCAATATCACGGCTGTTACTGCCATGGGTGTGAGATTCATGCAAAGCATAGAAAAGAAGAACGCGCATCCACTATGAGAAGAGATAAATTTATTAGAAGCAAATAATTCAACCTAGTAGTTATGTGGGAATGCGAATTCCAAAGAACGGGTAAAGACATAAAGATCGGTTGCGACCCTACTCTTTATCCATATCAGATAGTATACGATGTTGAGGCATATCTCAACCATGAATTTGAAACTCTCGGTAATAATCTAGAGTACGAAGCTGAGCACGTTCCGGTAAGCGTTAGTACAGGAGATAATTTCTCAGGAACAGTAACTCATATTTGTGATAAAGATCCTGCAAAACTTATAGAAAAATTCGTAGAAGATTTGAAAGTCAGGGGAAAAGCTATAAGAGAAGAAGTATGGTCAAGATATGGGTTTAATAGAACAGAACATTTATATAAAAAAAACAAATCGCCAAGATCGTAACAGTGGATATATCAAGTACCGGTTATAGGTTTTAACAGCAGAAAGGACGATATAAACTTAATAAAGAAATATCTAGTAGGTGAACTGGCATCAACAACAAAGAAAGTAATGGTCGGAAAACGCGCAAACGCAACAATATTTCTATTTACTCCAGAGTTTAGATTTCTTGATGTAATACTTTACCTAGGACCTGGTGTACATTACGATAGTTGGATAAAAGCCTACGACTGCAAAGGACATCTTTCTTTCCTTACGAGTGGTTTGATTCTCCAGACAAACTGGATTATCCAGGACTACCGGATATATAGATTTGGTATTCCAAACTATCTGGGAAAATGTTAATAGATGAAACAGAACTAAGTAAATGTCGTAGAATTTTCGAAGAAAAGAATATGAAAACTTTCAGAGATTGGGTGAAATATTACAACGATTTAGATTTAGCACCGTTCCTAGTAGCGGTGGGAAAAATGTGTGAATTTTATAAAAACAGAGGTGTGGATATTTTCAAAGATGTGGTAACACTACCTGGAGTAGCTATACAATATTTATTGAGAGGAACCATTAAACCACCCACCACCAGTGCGGCTGATGTACATGCACATACGCGGGATGCACTATACGCACCAAAAGAAGAAACATACGAAATGATGAAAGGTGCTCTAGTCGGAGGCCCATCGATCGTATTTACAAGATATGCCGAAGCGGGTGTTTCAAAGATTAGAACTCCAATCCAATCGCGATTGGGTGGTAAAACGTGCCAGGCCGTTTTGGGGTATGATGCAAACGCATTATATTTATCTACGTTAAATAAAGAGATGCCGTGTGGGAGAGAAACTATACACCATATAGATACCCCACATAACCCTACATTTATTAAAAAGTTTTGTAAAAGAGTTGTATATGGAGACTGGTTTGGGTTTGCTGAGGTAGATATAGAGGTTCCCAATAAGTTTTCTGAAATGTCTCCACTTTTTATAAATCGTGTTGTAGAGGTTGATGAAGTTCCCGCACACATGTTAAAATATTTAAAAGATACTGGCCGAACAAGAGGAGATGGAAAACAATTGGTGGGATCTATGACCGCCACTAAAGTATTGCTGTACGCACCACTATTGAAATGGTATTTCATCGGGTTATAGATTATATTAGTGGAAAACCTTTCGAATGGTTCGCAAAAGAAGTTACAGCCGCAAGACGAACAGGAGATGTAGAACCAAATAAGAAACCAGTAGCGTATATAATGAAATTATTAAGAAACTCGTGTTGTGGAAAAATGATAGAGGCAACAGAGAGATATTTAAATACGACATATACACAAAACGAAGCCTGCGCTGACAAAGCATTAAGATCTGCATTCTTTGACGATTTGGAAGAGATAGGAGATGTGTACGAAATATCTTCAAGAAAACCCAGATGGATACGGATAGTATGTATATAGGAGTTAGTGGAAAAACAATAGAGGAATTGATTAGACCTAACTTACTAGACGAGTTTGAAAAAGAAAAAAAGAAATGTTTGGCTTGGGATAAATGGAGCGAAAGAGAGCCCGGACTCTTCAAAATGGAATTTAGCGGAGATAGGGCGATAGCGTTATCTAGTAAGTGTTATTTTGTAGAAAAATTTAATTCCACTAATTTTGATAATTCTAAAGAATTAATTAATAAAAACTCTGCGAAAGAAATGTCCAAGAGAACTAACAATTTAAATTGGGATAGATATAAACGAGTATTAAGTGAAACTACAGAAGATGGAAAACACATTCTAGATGTAGCACAAAATAGAGGATTTAAAATGAAAGACGGCGTTATGAAAACGTACTGTCGACAAAAATTAGGACTCTCGGCGTACTACGATAAAAGACGCGTGTTACCAGACGGAATACATACATAACCTATCTACTAAATCTAACGATTTATTAATAAACCAATCTAAAGACTCTGACGATCCGGGGGTAGCTGGGTGTCAGAAGGCACCGCGAGAAGTTCTTCGTGAACAAAACCGCGAGATGGACCACCATGCAAATAATAGAGCACGGGCTCATCGGGTTTGGTAATAGATCGATCCAGATGATATACATTCAGAGACCACTCGGGATCAGTCGCGCGTCGGAGACCACCTTCGAGCTCTCCAGGTTGATAGATGTAGGGGACGACAACATCCGATGGAAGTCGTTTCTCCGTTAAACCAACGGGGCGCCCGCGCGAGACGGCAGAGGGCTTGCTCGTCACCTTTTTTGCCTTGATGGCTTCTTACCGATCAATCTGGTCACCTCGCCGTTCAGTGCGGAGACCACGGAGGATAGTCTGGCCACCCACTCTGTCGATCGCGTATGAGGGTCTACAAGCTCTTTGGCATATTGATGACCGAACAGTCTCTCAGCCAGGGTTCGATTGAACCGCTCCATGATCCCCTGGTATCGGTGGATGTTGACGCGGCCGCGTCTGATAGAAACTTTGTGCTTAGACAATAGATGAGAGACCGCGCCCATGAACTCGCGGCCGGGATCGACCTGGAGAAGATTCGGCCATTTGAGAGGACTCCTCTTATATATTCGGGAAAGAGCCTCGGTCAACTCCTTAGACTCTTTAGTGGCCAGTGGCTCAGCCCCCTTATAGCGACTCGCTACGTCAACGACTGTCAGTGCGTAATTGTACGTTTAGCGACCGACGCGATCGTGAGGGAGAAACAGGAGATCCGCTTGGTGAACTTGGTTAGGCACCGGCACGTCGAATTTCGGCCGCGGAATACTGCGAGGCGCGGGTAAATATATCTGCCAGATGGCCTGCTTCTTGAGCCATTCATTGACAGCGTTTTCGGAAACCTTGGTCGCCGCGGCGAGGTTCTTGATGGCCGCGAGTCCCTTCCAGTAGCCGCGGGGGCTGTAGTATGTGTTCGCTAGCTTGCACGCTAGGCGAACCGATGGTTTGGTATCAAGTTTGCGTGTGTCCATCGTATGCGAAGTATTCTAATATATCGGACAATCTCCAACATGCCCTCGCCAGATCGTCCGGTAACTGCGTCGTTAATAATAAACCTTTGTTGGAAGTACAATTGCGATTGGGGGTTAAGTTCTGAAGGAACTTGGGAAAATCTAATTCATCCAATCTAGATTGGGAGGAATCTAACATCCGCTTTGCAAAAAGGGTGGCCGCTTTTTCGTCCTCGCGCCACGTCTCGAGAGAATCTTGGGCCAGACGAATCATACCCTTTGCGCCAGCTAAAACGGTGTTTAAGGGCAGTGTAGCCTACATCGATCATAGCAAAATAAAGTTCGTCAACTAACATCGTTCTATATATATATATTAAAAAAAAATTAATTAATTATTGCTTATTTCAATCTCGATTGCATATAGTAGCCGACGAGCCCCACCACACCCATTCCCACGACGATGAACGCGATCTCGCGGTCTTTTTGGGCCTCTGACGGTACATAGAAATCTGAAAGTTGGGGCTCGGGATCCAGTGGCACGAGACCTTTCTGTGAATATGCCAGCGCGTTCTCTCGGTTGGCTTCTTCAACGTTCTGGAAAGTTTGCGCGGCGTGATTCTCGCGGCGAAGCTCTTCGTTGACCCAGTCCAGATGGGCGGTTCGTTTTTTCGACCATGCTTCCTTTGCGCTATTGAGTTGTTCTACAGCTAAATCGTGACGCTTGCGCTCCTCATCCACGTCCGATTTTCCTATTTTCGAGAATAGAAAGTTGCTACCGCCGAACTCCAATGCGCTTAAAAGCGCACCACCTATCATTATTCCGATCGAAGCCATTATTTCCATATATTAGCGGGTAGAATTCCAGCTTTAATTAGATAATCTCGAGTCCAAACTGCGGCCGCTACATCTAAGGTCACGTTTAATACGTCTTTCACAGTAAAGTCCAATTTGGGAGAGGGCCCTCCTAAGATCATCTTTGATAGTTGAGCCCATCCGATATTGAGGCCTGATATCACCACGCCGTGATAAAGTCCATTCACAAAAATTTTACCATCGTTTTCAGCCATTCTTGACAACTATAATTATTGCATATAAAAGGGATCGCGATCAATGTTTAAATGGGGCGCATCCAATCCAATCTCGATTGGGGGTTGTTTTTTCGATAAGGATTGGTGTAATAGTGCACACACACAGGGCACCAACAACTGCCAGACCACCACCAACAACCCAACTCCAATTCCAATTCGTGAATTGGGGGTGTTGGGGAACTACAGCAATCCGGGATTGCACTTCCCTCAACTCCCAATCGAGATTGGATGAACTCGATTGGATTGGGGGGTGTCTTCAGATGTTTTGCTGTCTCTGTCCCCGATTGCAACGACTGTTTGGCCTCTCGAAGCTCGGCGAGTATTTTATCTTGTTTAACTTTTCGGGTGGCAGCCGCTGCCCGCCCAGCTGCCGGTCTTTTTGGGTTTTTATGTCGTACAACCTGTCAAGGTCATTACCAAGGTCAGGAATGATCGAGACAAAATTGTCTCCCCTATTATCATATGAACCAAGTATACTTCAATTGTTATGACGTTATGGCCAATATAGCTTGATCTGACGAACTAAAAGTGGTAACAATGCAGTTGAAGTGTAAGGGATAGGCTAGAGTAGATAAGTACACGTAGTCACTTAATCACTTATAATGTACACTATATTACATGGGGAACACACAGGAATACATGATACATTGATATGCGAACATCACTGTACTGTGCATGATACTATTCAATTACAAGGTTGTAAGCCAATCGACTGTTATACTTTAACGCAACTTAAAAGCTATAGACGAATAAACTAAGTATGTGGTATCTCAATGGTCCCGTAGTGGACAATAGTATGAATGCACAAGTACTTTGATGATCGCTAATCAAAGTGAAATAACATACAAGTACAACATGGCAGAACGAACATTGGAGGACAAATGACAATCATCTGAGCTACCCCAGTGCTGGCGTATCTCAATAGATAGTGGTAACCTCTGAGTATCAAGGTCCCCAAAGTCTGCCTCACCCGCAGTATGAGGTCTAGTCACCAATATGGCTATTATAACCAACTTCAAGTGGATTAATCCATAAACAATATGTAGTCTTACTACAATCCCTTAGCCATGATATGCCATGATAGGAGTATTACCATACACTATCAAAGTATACATGTGTATTGCCTATGCAATATATTTCCAAAGTATGAATGTCAAAGTCAAAGCCGGATATGTGGTTACATCACATGATAGTCAATAACGATAATGTTCCGGAAGCTGGTACCGGAAGTAAAGTTCCACAGGTAGTATTATTTCCGGAAATGGTGGACCAGATGTAAAGTTCATATGGTATCACTCGACTGTAGCAAACCGGATGTGGTGGACCGGATGTAAAGTATCCATGGTGAATCAATGGGTTGTAATACCGGAAGTGGTAGACCGGATGTAAAGTTCCGATATAATACAAATGGCGATTATCACGTTGGCTAAGAACCCCGGGAAAAGTTTCACTTAGGTGACATTCAACTCGGTGGTATTATAATGATATGATATGTGTGTATGGCGTTTCACTTCACTCATCTATGGCTGTGACTGTCTGCTGAACGCGATGTAGCTATCACACACTGCTCTATACAGGCATGTACCCGGAGCTGCTACACACACTGCGCCAGACAGACGTACGGACACTCGGACGACCTGATACTCTGCACTGACTGGGGTCTGCCCTCAACGAGTGGACCAAAACGTCCAATGTTGCTCGCTGGAGCGATCTCAAGAGGCTACAAAATGAAATGAGTCTCCAATTACTGGACGAATACGCACAGACAGACAGACAGGATGCACAACGGACTAAAACGGGAATCGAACAACGGCAAATCACAGCTGAAATAAAATGTTGTAGGTACATACCAAAATCCTCCGTGTCACTGTGAATACAGTACTATCCTTCTGTTACCAGAAAATATGTGTCCCACCAACACATGGCGAGACATCGCTTATATATGCACCAGTGAAACCACGCACGGAATAATGAATATGCCTACCCCTCGTTCGACATCTCACATAAATATTACAAAACCATGGCTTTTGCCATTTCACCCGTGGGTTATATTTGGCATAAATATATGTTCCCACGCCATAAATTCAACCAAACTAGTGTACAGCCCTCGCGGAATAAATACCATCCAACATGGTATATCCCACACTACCATAAATCTGTACACTATAGACCCAGATCTCATAATCCGAAATCTACTCGACTGGTCTCGACAATGTGAAGGTCGCTTTTTGGCCCCGCCAAACCCCTCCATATCGGTCCTACGGGCTGTACATTCAAATGAGAGTGTAGCACATACTAAACTCAAATATCGTGGTCATTTACGGAAATATCACGACAAAAAGCATCACCAGTATGGGATCTGATATATCCGTGTTGGCCAGTGCCAGGCTATGCTGAAACATTAACCCGTAGCATACATAACAGGGCAGACCATGATATGGTCTGCGCTATATACTGGCTTCACATACAGAAGGTCCCTTATCTGGTGAACAACTGACACGCGGACAAACTCGGCTGGCACGGATAGTGGACATCCGTAATACTAAAAGGGGTCTTTTCCCTAGCGAAACCAGCACACGCAGTCAACGAGTTCTCTACCACACACATGCATAGTCTGTGGCAAATATGGCGTGACATCAGTAAAACATTGCTCATAAAATAGACGTATATTTAAATCCGCAAAAAGGACACGCATAAACGTATTTCCACCAATACAACATAAGCCCCGTTATTACACGCACATTGTACTTGGCAAATGTACATGCTAAATCACAGGTATGTACAAATCACAGGTGTGTGAAATCACAGGTATGTGGAATCACAGGTATGTGAAATCAATAGTACGCACAACAATACAACACAGTACCACACATCACAAATATACAATTATACGAAAAATCCGGAATGTACAAGAATGCACGTGTCACGCAACACAACCCACATCAATTGACGAATTGGAGTTGGAGGATCAATCGGAGTTGAGGGAAGTGCTGTAATCGGGTTCAACTCCGATTTCGACTGGGTTGGAGCAATAGGGGATTATGGTTCCGTCACTCGCAGGTGTGTCTTGTGTCATCATTTTCGTAGCTTATAGTTCGTGGGCATATATGTCCAAATTGACAGTGTTTACCCGTGGTCAACGCGGTTGTCAGCGGAGCTAAGTACATTCCAAACTTGTGATAAATTGAGCAGCAGGCTGTTCTAAAAGTTTGTCCTATAAAAGGGTCAGTCTCTAGATCGCGAATCAATCCCGCGGTGTTTGGTATAGGGAGAAGTATACTAACGGCGGTTGCGTACAAATGAATAGCCGCTGATCCAAGAGTTTTTGTCATCTCCGCACGTAACCTAGATTTGTATAGCGCATACATTTTATCAATCTCCGCATCTGACATCTTATCCTCCTGACAAACTGAGAGACGCCTACCGAGATAATGCTCCGATTGTCCCCCAGCAACCAGCGCAGCTAGCCGCTCGCGTCTCGCCGCGTTTTCCTTTTCATTCGTATCGGCAGGTGTTGCAATTCCCGATTGCTCTGTCGGAGTTGATGTTTCATTATCTTTCAGGAAAGATACCGTGTCGGCAGTCGGAGTTGAGGTTTCTTACATTAGCTGATCGAGAAGTTCGTCGCAGTTCATTATTGCTAATTTTCTTAAAATTAATTTAACTATTCTTACAAGTCTCATAACTTTAACATATTGCCAAGCGCACCACCCGATACTTATGATCACCGTTATGCTCGCAACAAAGCTCGCAGCGGAGCACCAAATTGTTAACATTGTTAACCATTGTTCAGCATTTGTTCAACATTTTTTAAGTATTTGTTCAGCAATTGCTAAGCATTGTTCAGCAATTGCTCAGCATTGTTAAGCATTTGCTCAGCAGTTACTAACCAATCGAAGATTGAAGTTAAGCAATTGCTAATTTTCTTAAAATTAATTGATAACTTCGTAAGCAGTTGGTTGATCAGTATTTAGCAGAAGCTTGGCGTGCTTAGTTTCCGAAAGCATCTGTCGAACCTCCAGGCGCTCCTCGCGCGTTGGGATAACGTCGTTCTCTCGAAGACAGTCATCGAATGAGTCTCGGTCCTTGCAGTGAAAGAGGGCGACCCATTTCGTTTGCTCGCGCAGATCCTTGAGGACGGCGTTGTACTTTTGAGTGGATATCCATACGCTTTGCCTCGCATGGCGGCCAGAAAATGCGAGCTCGGAGAGCATGTCCTCCTTTTTGGTCATCGCCGCCTTGGCCGAGCAATCGTAAATCACGTATAGGGTGGGCTCGCCCTGAACTATTTGGTAGAAGCCGCGCAACCAATCGTGAAGCCTGTCACCGGGGTCAATAAAGTATACCTCAGGGTCGGCCCATGTCCACGGGCACCGCTGATAAGTATCGTTGTGCCGCACAGTGGGACACACGATCACAATGTGACGAAAGGCATCGCGGTAGGACCCCTCGAGCAAGTCGAGGATGAAAACCGTTTTTTCACATCCTGTCTGCCCACATATTATGGCAGAGTGGGTATCACAAACACCAATTTTAATTGGGTTAGATTGATTATTTATTAATAAATCGTTAGATGATTTTTTTATTAAATCAGTAGAGTGCTGAGACGTATCGACCATCTTCGATGTTGAGTTGTGCGTCTGTAATTATATATAAGTACACGTTCAATGGCCCATCTCCATCCGCCTCTTTGGTTATCTGGATCGTCACACCCTCACTAGCGTTCTCAACTTGGCGTCCGCTACCGTGCATTTGGTCGTCGTTGCTGCTCGCGAGGGAGACGTCCGAGAGCTGCAGGTCTTTGGCTACCGCGGCAACCTCCGGGGAGAGCTTAGAGCCGGCAGCAAACAGCGTTCTGGCTTCGTCCCACTGTTGGTGCGCGCGAAGACCCGCGCTGTAGACTTGATTGGGGACTCCCTCGATCGTCACTTCTACCTTTGTGATTTTGGGGTTATAGAATTTGTCGGCTTTTCTGGCCCCGAGCGCGAACCGACCCTCCTCGAACAACATCAGTATACCTTTCATCGAGCGGGCGGGTACGTTGACATTAATATTCCACAATGTGTCGCTTTTGTCTTTCGTCATCTTGCGGTGACGAAGAACTCGGTCGTAAAGTATGGCAACGCGCCCAGCGTACTGGGATCTGATTAATAGCGCGACTTCGGGCATCGTGACCATGTCGTACTCCAATGAAACATTATCGATCGTATACGTCGATGCCATGTCGGTGGCTACGAGAACTCGGCCGTAGTCGTTGAACGTTAGTTCGTATTCGAGGCGGTCAGCCAAAGCACTCTGATAGTAGGGCATGTGACTCTCCAGCAACTCAAAGTCGAGCGGGATGTAGAAGCGGTTGCCGTAAGCGCCCGCGACCGCGTTGTCGCTCGCGACGTTATCTGCCTTGTTACCAGCCCCGATTCTAAGTTTGGTTACGTTCTTATTTTTGCTGGTGTCAATACCCTGATAGACCGCATTTTCGAGCTCTTGTGCCGTCTTCCACAGGTCCTGATAACAATGGTAGACGTCGCTGTCATCGATCGACATCACCTCATTACCAGAAATATTTATCATGGTGTTCTTGACGATGGCGCGACCCAGGTTCTGAACGACGGTTCGGTCCGCGTCCGTCGACGTCAGCGAAATAGTGAAAGCGAGGCGAACAGTCCCCGGCACAATGACGTCGCTAGCTCCGAGGTTGGGGAAGCGGACTAAGAGCTGCTTGTTCTGGTCGATCGTCGATGGGTTGTTCGTAATAACGACGCTCTGTCTCACACCTTTCGCCCCGAGGGGCTCACGCAGCCTGCGGTATGGATTGAGTTTGCGACCGTATTGACTCGAAGACATAATTTAGTGAAACTAAGTTACTCTATTAGACCGGTATGGTTTTGTCTTTAATACATAATTAATTTTAAGAAAATTATAAAGATGGCTGATTACGATATTGATGGATGAAATCGGTAGAGACGATTACATCGATGATGATGACGCATTCGTGGAGATCGATGATGATAACGATAACGAAAACGCCCTTCATAGAGACTCCAGCCGGCGAGGAAATAGGTGGCGCTACCAGCAGCGTTGGTCTAAGTCGAGAATTACTCGAGGGAACTGTAGACGACTACTACAACAGTTTGGCAGAAATCGGTCTGGTCCCGTCTGTCGGACGCGTTCGAATTGGATCTGAATGGTAGGTTGCGACTAAAAGCATCAAATATCCCGATCGTCAACACGAAGACCGGAAAACCCCTAGCGCTGAACACCGTTGTCGGGGCGGTGGCCAAATCATAAGGAACGAACTCGGATTCCCAGATTGGAAGCGTGGTAAAACAATTATGACAACCCGCGCTGTAGATGCCCTACAGTCTACCGATGAAACGATGGCGAAGACGGCCGCCGCGATAGAAACGATCGAGCTGAGCGAGGTCCCTCAAGTAGCCACCGACGCTATTAACACCATGGAGACCACGTTCAGCGAAAACGAAATACTCAACCTCGACCAAGGGTCTAACGATGACCCACCGTTACCTCTTTGCGAACTCCGGGGCCTCGATAAGGCTCTGCAAACGATCCGAGGCGAACTGGTCCTTAACCTCTCCAAACTCACGGCGCTGGATGAACATATCGAGCTAGAAGAAAGAAAAAGTCTCCTCGTCCGTGACGATGACGATATAGAATCTACCGAGCGGATCACCGAACGCCTGTGGTCGTTGCGGGACGAAAGAGAAGCTCGCTTGCAGGCTGCATCGGCTTGCCGTGAGGCTCTCCGCACACAAATAAGTCGGATCCGCGAAACAATCTCGAGGGTCCTGCACGAGGAGACGACACTCGGTGAGCGTCTTCGCACTCTGTTCAGAGAGCAGGGCGTCACGATAGCAAGCATCCTCGTTGCTATCGGCATGACTATATCGACCATAGTTCTAGCTTTCACTGGTGGCACGGCGGCACCACCCGCGCCAACACCCGCACCAGCACCCGCGCCATCCGGTGGAGCCAAGGAGTGGGTAAAAAAACAACTAAAAGCCCTCGCCAGTCTCCTGGCTAAATTAGCCGAAAAGGCGGCTGCCGCACTACATGGACTGATCGGGAGTGTCGTTTCTTACTTGTTATCTATATTATCAAAAACAGCCGGATGGCTCACCAAAAATATTTGGGCTCTAATCGTGGCAATCGCCGGTCTCCTACTATGCTTCGCCCGAGAGTTCCTAAAACCAAAGCGCGAGTAGTCCTATCGCCATGAGGGCGACGACGAGCCCTAATTTCTCCTCCTCGTGGGTTATGACACTAGTTCACTCTCCTGTTCCAATTTCACCCAATCTGCGATTGGTGGAACTTGATGGTTGGATTGGGGGTATTGGGTTCAACGGAGTTGAGGGAGGTGCTTGCGGTTTTCTGAAATCTTTTTCAAATTTATTTGAATTTCCAACACCAATCCTGGGGGATTGGACTCCCAATCGAGATTGAATGAACCCGGGCCTTTTGGGGGTGCGCTTGATGATATCCGCGTTCACATTCCCGTTGCGGTCGATTTTTTGATTGACGGTGGCGATTACGATCTGATTATTGTAACCGTCAACCGGGTCGTCTTGTAGTATCATATTGCTCGGCGCCATATAAAGACCTATTCCAAATACATAGTCTACTGGGGTGCTGGCATTCTACAAAACGTCTTGATAATTCTGGATCGCCATCACCAGGTCCACCTTAGCTGAGATGGCGTCCTCGACAAGTGCCAAGAACAGTTTTTGCGCGTCAAAGGCCGTTCCGACTCCTATTATAGAACTGCGAGTTTGCTTCTGTGCGCCGAGGGTGGCCCAGACGTATGTGCGAATGGAGTCGTTGAGGCGGGTAACACCGGCCTGAGTAAATCCATTGCTTTTATCTAACATAAATGATCCCCACGCGGTATTTACCCACGCAGGTTGCTGAATGAAATCAACGTGGGCCGATTTGAAAGACCATGGTACTGGTGCACGAAGGCGGTATCTTTATGGTTTTATTGGTGGTGGTGGATCCTTTGGGTGCTTCACAAACCCCATACCCGTTATGTAAACGTCACTTAAACCGAAAGTGTACCAGAATTCTGTCTCTCTCCAGTCCGCGTCTTTTGAAACGTTAAATTCGTTACACAGTCTTTCAAACGTCATACGGTCGTATGTGTTGGAAATGGGATTCCAGGCGTCGTCTTGCGGTAGTGGAATACCTAGTTCTTTGAGAATCCTCCTAATAGTATAATACACATGAAAGTTATAAACGGCCCTCAAGAAGGGATCCTCCGCGACCAGATGGTCCTGAGAGGAAACCCCACATCCGGCTGTTGCACACCATACGGCGAAGTTGAGCTGATTCTGCCAAAACTGCATCGGTGTTGCTTTCCACCCGTTCGCGGCCTCCATTGTAGTAATCTTAGGCAGCCTATGTTGTTCAAAGATGTTAGGGAAATTGGTGGCAAAGCCACTGTCCGGTCTAACTGTTACAGTTGGGTGTACAAGGGGGTTAGCAACGTCTTTTTGTGTGTATTTACCACCGACCGCGTACTTTGCATTATAATTAAAGCTAAATGCTTTGGTATCCTTTGAAAGATATTATTATGTTTGCTACTATCACTAATGTTGAAAAAGAGAGTTGTGAACTTCAAAAGTCAATCGACAACTGCTGCGGAAAACGCCGGGTTGGCCTCAGATCAATCACCTTCACGGTTGGGTGGGAGAATGTGGGGAAGAGCGAAGGGTTTGGCTATATGAAGGATGGACGCTCAGTAGGTGTAAAGCTGCCTCCCGGACTGTGGAGTTTTAGACAGCTCAAAGATTGTGTCACCTCAGAGCTTGACGGTATAATCAACCTGATAGTAAGGTAACGGTCTACCCGGCGTTGGGTATTCGACTCGGTTTTAGAGAGACATACTCAGCGAATAAAGGATTGTTTGCCTCGGGTGAGTACGTCGGTGATAACCCGGTGGACTTCGCTTTCACGAAAACTCTCAGGGAGCACCTGGATCGGGTGAACACATCGTACAACATGGTAGACCGATCCCCCAGCACATTACTGAAAACCGTGCAAGCCAGCGACTGTTTCTTTGGGGAGACGGTGACCTTAGACTTCCCACACCCCGAGATGAAAGTTTTGGAAACGGGGCCCATCCACGAATATACGGTCTCTATTCTCGATGATCAAGCGAGAGAGTTGAAGAACTATTACCCGATTTCGGTCGTCCTAGAAATTTCAAATTAATTAATTTTAAGAAAATTAGAATTAAACGCATGTTCGTAATATAACAACCAACATTATTGAAAATGAGTATATACGGACCAGGTAATTCTTCCCTTGAACGCGATTGGGTGACAGATATAAAGAATTTGGAACCGGCAGAAGGGGGATCCAACCCCACAGGCGATTTTTTAACTACCGGAAAAACAAAGGCCTTGATCAATACGACTATATCGGAGGCCACAAACGTAATTAACAGGAGTATAGCACAGCTTAGAGTAGACGTCCTGACGGCGACTGCACGAGTTCGCGAAGAGGCACATACAGGACTTAAGGATCTGGGCGGAAAAATAATCCAAGTTGGGGAAGAGGATCATCCAGCACTTACTGGGCGGAAAAATAACACAATTTCGGGAAGAGGCCCATACAGAGTTTATGGAAGTTTCCGATAAACTGAAACGTGTTCGTAGAGCCGCGAACAGAGCACTTCAGGAGACCTCTGAAAGGGTTTGTGTTGAGGCCCATACCGCTATCGAGGGGCTTGCCTCATTGTTGAACACATCTGTAGAGCAGTTTAAGTTATTGCAAACACAAAAACGTGTCATCACAGTTTGGGCTGAGAAGCGGGGCCCATTGAATGAGGGGCTCTATGAATATTCGTTCGGTGCCAAAGCGAGCAATAAATATGGGGGATACACCATGACAGCTCCAGGTACGCTTTTCCGAATATAGCTGAAGCATCCAGTACGGTTCTTGCAAGTTTATATGTAATGAGTGGTGCGGGGACTGCTGCAACGCTATCTACAATTGTAACGGTTCCACTTGCAGGGGTTTTGAGTGGAATTACCGTTTTATCTGGAATACGTTGTATGGTAATTAGGGCGGCGGGTGGAAAACTCGAGAAAAAGTGTAGAAAACATGATAGAATATCCGTTATCGCCAGGTCTAAGAAAAATAGCATCGACGTTATAGTGTCCAAAGCGTTGACCGATAATGAAATATCAAATTTAGAGCTTGAATCCATGGTGGAAGAAATGGGGAGATATGAAGAATTAAAAAATGATATTAGAATCAAAGCGCGCGCCACCATGCCCAAGATTAAGAGTACTGATTGGGATAAATTTAGGGTAAAACTTGGAAATAAAGTCGGAGGAAATGTTACAGCACCACCATACCTAAATTGTGATATTTTATTAAATAATTAATTTTAATAAAATTATAAAATTAATTATATTGGTGCAGTAAACAATTTATTAATAATAATAAACAATTTAAATAAAAAAAAAGTTTTAGGTCCAACCGAGGCTCAAACTCGCGCCAGCAAAACCCTTCTGGGCCCACCCGGCTAACCACCTTCTTTGTACTTTCTCTTTCTCATCTCATCTTGTATTGTGGCTAGCCGGGTGTAATAGCTACCCGTACAGTACACCCCCATCTATCGGCTGATCTAGGAATCAGTGTCGAAATTCTAGGCAACCTTGGAAGTACCTGCACGGAAGCACTGAGGGCTCATTTGTTATCAAGGGGCGTCCCCCAAGACAAATTATTGTTGTTAATGTTACATATATTAAGCTAAAACCGTGTTGTGCAATGCCAAATATTTACTTATTTTTTTTATTTGTTTTTTATATAACAAGTTCGTTTTTTATTTAATAATAAAGGTTATAACGTTATAAATTATTAAAAGTAAAATTAGAAAAATAAAAAACATGCCAACCAATCAGAATGTAAGAAATACTTCCGGAATATCGATAGCGGGTTGCCATATTCTCAGCTGTAATACACACCCTCGTGTGTGTAGTATATATTACAGTGTGTTTATTTTCAATCCTGGAAGATGTAATCGTGTAAATCTCTCTAAAATGGACACTTGGTATGTATGTAAGGTGGGACACCTAATTTGCATGTTCATAACACGTGTAATTGGAACATTGTTGTCTGCTTGGTGTTGTGATTACAACATAAATTAATTAGTAGTGTTTTTTCTGTTCAATAATAATTGTTCAATATCTTTAAAAGCGATATCGTAGAAATGTATATTCGTAAACGAATCGTTGGGTTTTAATTTTTATATAATACACCTTAGTTTCATATCCGATACGCATTATCCGTCTTATGTTTAATGTATTTGCCTCTTGCATAGTTCACATATTGCCGGTATAATATTGTAAATGCAACGTTTTTATCGGAGCGTAATAAATTACGCTGATATTTCATGTATTCTATATCGCCTAGTGTTTTCAATTTATATAATTTATATATAGGACTATAACCCCCGTATTCTTCGTAAACTTCTTCAACACAGTCATTATAAACTTTCAATTCCCGTTGTATTTTATTATCCATTTTCTCTAATAATATTTGTAGTGTTTTTTCTGTTCAATTTCCAATATAATTGGACTACAATACCACCACCATATTTTGGTTGGAGCTACAATACAGCTCAATAACGTTACAAACTTTGGTGGTGTCATTTTGACTCCACTTTCAAAATTATTTTCTCAAAAAAATTCATAATTTGCTGTCGGGAGACAATTTCCTCGTTAACCAATTTTTGGGGTTTTCGGGGGTGGTGGGGGTAGTGCAGAGGGTGAAAATGATACCAACGTAGGTGGTGTCGTTTTGACTCCCTATATACTACTCCACCAAACAATTTCCGTACAATGAACACCGGAAACGGGTGGGTGGAGTAACGTTTTTTCAAATGAGCCATTTATTGGGTCCTAGGTCCGAGTCTTCCACCTGTGGAATTTACATGACGTCGGACATATCATTTATCGGCGACGTGTGCCGTTGTAACGAATTGTCTTTGTTTCTTATATTATTTATAAATTAAATATAAATGTTTTGAAATATCGCTAAGTATATATTAATAATATTATACATACATATGTGTATTGTGATGAATCAAAGAGAAGTTTCTGTGTGAGTACAATTGTAGCACGAAAACGTCACGACTCGTGCGCTCCACTGTCCGCAAATATTGATAACGACGACGTAACGTACGTATTGTCAAAACAACGTCGATGCGACAAAGTGACGTTAGCTATGTATCTTTGTTGATCTAGAAATATGGTTTATCAGTTGAATACAACATTGGTTTATATACCATATTGTTCGCGAAAGATCAAATTTTCTAACTATCACGGTTGAAAACTCAATTTCGCATGTTTGACCCATAAAGGGGCGCGTCACATATTATGTTCACAGTTTTCATGAGTCACGGTGGCTATCACATTGTGTGTAATACAATTACCTCGTTACTGATACATGCAAGAGTTTACCAAATACGAAATTGTATTCACTAAATGCAATCGGAAACACATAACTGAAATTAAGTCAGAAACAGATACGCGTATAAAGCAAGGGAGACGCTATGTAACATGTACTGTAACGTTTACGACTACATGTACGTTTTTTAACTTTCATACTGGCATTACATAACATTGTATCCACATAATATCACATAGCTACTATATATACAATGTACATGTATGTAAAATCTCGGTAAACGATATACTAACAAAGAACAACATGTATCGGGTGGGGGGGGGGGTCCATACGCGAACTGGGCTGCCGACACCACCAGCTCACATGCTACTCAACATTGCTCGTTTCTGATCATTTATTTTCATAGCAACCCCGAGAACGTACATTTATATTTTGGCATAAAATTGTAATTAAAATAGTCAATGGTCTACATACAATTGGTTTGTTTCGCTAATGGTACACGATAATACACTTATATCATCTGTCATTACCAGCTGTCAACAACGACGTCAGCTATGTCAAAAGCGTAAATGGAAGCGACGTTTCCGACCTCATTTACTCGATAACGTCAGTTTCGCCATAAGGCACCTTTTCGCACGACGCGGCTCATATAATGTTTGAAGAGGTAAGCTGATGTTCACACTGGTAGTCTACGTTTCAGGGTGTATTTGTGGCATATTTGTGGGGCATTTTAATAAAATATACACGTATCTCAAAAAGGGCGTACAATAATAAAGATCAGGGTCTACATAAAATATGTTATACAAATTCTGATAACGTAAGGAGAGCATACACTGATATGTTTGAGGGTGTATTTGTGGCATATTTACATATATTGAACTATATTTGCATGTATTTCCCATATGATTGGTGATTCAATGTGCATAAATCGAACATATGGCCAATTTAACAGATTTATTTGACTACATATGTCAATTATATGATGTGTTGTGTGTCAATATACAGTACACACCATGCTTTACACTAATATCTGACACTATCTAGGGTGTATTTGTGGTATATGTATGCGTATTTAAACTATATTTGGGTGCATTTGAGTGTATTTTGGTGTTTCGTGTAACCGTTCCCCCGTACCCCGCTAGCTTTGCTCGTTCGACGGTATGGCCGCACCACGTTTCAATACCCTCCTACGCCGCTGCGTCACAATTAACTGTTACGTAAATGACGTCAATTATATTCTGAACTAAATTATCCAATAATTACAATGTATCTTTCTGACGTTACATGTATATAATCCATCATAGTTGACGATGGTAGCAAATTACGAAGTCACATGTCGGCTAATTATAGATTTAAAATCGAAATTGGTGCGTTTGGTTTGTTCACTACATGTACATATCATAGTTTTATTGTCTCGCCAGCGAAGCGGAAAGCGAGACATAGGTTTTGCTTTTCCGGAGTCGGCGTCGTCGTCGTCGGCGTCGTCGTCGGCGTCGTCGTCGGCGTCGTCGTCGGCGTCGTCGTCGTCGTCGTCATCATTCAATGTTAAGTTTTCGTGTTACGGTCATTACTTCAACACCTTATCAGCTACAGTCATCAAACTTTAAACATACCTTTACTATGATATGTAAATGAATATAGGATTATTAAAAAAAAATCCGGGCTCCAGGGTCAAGGTCAAACTCTATTTCTTTCTATGCTACAAACTGAACATTAATGCATGAACACCCGTTTTCTTGTGCGCTCTGTACACCTTACCTGTAAGAGAGAACAATAGCCTTCTCCAGTTGAACACTTGTGCATGTGCAAACATGTGCAAACATGTGCAAATTTTCAGCTTGACCACTAAATGTCCAGTTAAATTATTACAGGTAATTTATACAGGTAAATTATTATACCTGGGTATTACATTTCCGTAAACTGTGTTGGCAATATTGTGGCAATATGTGGACCTGTGCAGATATGATATGTAGATAAATATAGGACTATTATAAAAATACTGGGCTCCAGTAGCGAGCATTATTATTTTTTTAATTTTTAAACTTTTTTTTTTTTGGAACTTTTTTTCCATTTTTAGCCAGGTTTTTTTGGAGAAAAAAATCCACGCTATTGGATTTGCGAAAGCCAGGCGGGCGGGCGGCGTCCACAATCAATGTTAAGTTTTCGTGTTTCAGTCCATTTCTTTGTTACTGTAACACATAGGACCAACAAACTTTCACAGCTTCATAACCAAGGGGTGCCCACCACATCACTATCCAACATGTTACCTTTTTTTGAACTTGACCCATTTTTTCCGCGCAGTCAATGTTAACTTTTCGCGTTTACAATGTTAAGTTTTCGTGTTTAAGTCCATTTCTTTGGTACTGTACCACCTAGGACCACCAAACTTTCACAGCTTTATAACCAAGGGGTGCCCACAACATTTATAAACTATCCAACATGTGACCATTTTTTTTACCTTGACCTATTATTTCTACGTAATTGACTTAGACATTTTCAACGTTAACTTTTTAACGTTCGTCTGGTTTAAGTTTGTTGGTTAAAGTTTTTCGTTATACTATATCTCTGCAACTGCTTCGCCCATTACCTTGAAACTTTACATGGGTGTTTATCATCATCCATATTTTCATTCTACCCCCCAACCGTGCGGCCCTTGTGCCCAATGTCAAGGTCAAATTACTTTGATTTTTGTGTGTACTATATCTCTGCAACTGCTTCACCCATTACCTTGGTACTTCACATGGGTGTTTATCATCATTGTCGCGCCCGCTTGCGGAAAGCGCGATATAGTCGGCATTTTGGCATACGTCCGTCCGTCCGTCCGTCCGTGCGTGTGTCCGGTTAAAGTTTTATCCATCTACTATATCTCTTTTTTTAGTGTCCATGCCTCGCCCAAAGGCGCGACATGCAGGCCACGGCCATCTAGTCTACACAAAGTGGGTATAATTATGTTATCCAAGTGTCTATGCTTGACAAAAACCTGGCCTTCGTGGCTTTGCCTCGTTTCTTCTTTTTTTCAAATTCTTTTTCCATTTTCGTCTAGTAGCATAAGGTTGTAAGTGCTATATACCGACTATTATCATATACTAAAACAATTATTGACTAGTAATCTGATATTCTATGGCTCACTAGTCAATAATTGTATAATATGTTCGGGCCAGTGAAAATTGCTTTCTGGCCCAGGCTCGAGGTCAAGGCGGCGGGACAAGGCGAGACATTTGATTCCGCGGAATTCTTGTTATGTTCAATGTTTGATAGTATACATACTAACACTTGTAGATACATTTAGTGTACCTTATCAGCAAATACAGTTTACAACAAGCACAGTCAATGAGTCTACGAACACGCATTTCTACTGTAGATTGTTGTGTTGCATTGTAAAACGTCGGCGTTTCAATAACGTCATTTTCTCAATGACGTTACTATTTTTTCCTTGCGTGATTTACATGGTGCTACAAAATGTGAGATAAAACAAAAACTATTAAACATATATGCATTTTATTTTCAGCATATTGTTTTTGAAAGGTGTCCGCATCCAAAAATGTAAAAAAGTGCAAATAGAAAATTTTGTCATTATGGCAGGTTTTCACAGAGCGCGGCCCATATGTTTTGTTTAGTTTAAACAGTATTTTATTTCATTTGGATAAACACATGTAATACATACACATTAGTATTGGAGGATTGCGGAGAAAGCAAATATGCTTGTATAAAATCTCTTTCCTGGTTTGCTTATTGTTCATCATGCGAACCGTCCAGCATGTACGTTTCATAACAGGACATATGTGTAGTAGTTGGTGTACTATAATTAATTAAGCAAACCATCCAGTGAACGGCCATTGTTTAATACACTCCAGTCTGATTAGAAAGTTTAAAAAAGTATATTGTGATAAGTTTATTATAGAACAAGTTTACCGTATGGTGCGTATGTGTTACCGAGAATATTATCAATTGGCAGAAGCGCATATTCAGATCTGGATATATATATTTTTGCTATCGCATACCCGTAACTGAGCAGCATCGCTTTCGAAACATTCACACATTTGTTTTGTAACACACATTTTTTTTGTAAATAACCTCGAATGTTCACAAAAGACGTAAACCAAATATTGTTGTCATATTTCTTTTTCGAATACTTATCAACAATGAAATTCGATCAGATGGAAATGCAAAGAACCGTACGTAGTTTTCAAATGTGTGCAACATAAATAGCAAATACTTAAACATAAAACTTGAAGAGGAAAATGCACCTAAACTGACATAGCATTTATTTCCGTGTTTAGACATTATAAACATACACACACACCAATCACAATAACCAGAAGGATAACTACAGTGAAACCTCGCTAAACCGGACACCCTGTGAGGTCCCCAGGGTGTCCGGTTTATCGAGGTTTCACTGTAAATCAGGCATTTGATTATTCCGAAATATAGTTGTGTGCTATGCGATCACGAACATGCATTATCATATGAGATAAATCACCAAGAAACCCATCAAAATTATGCAGATCTCGGATTTAATACGTTGTGTCATAATCGTTTTTACTGCGTTGGAAACCACGGTTGGTATTTTCCACTGATGAAATCGAGCGGATCAACGCGTTTGTTGATAACGTAATGGATTGCCGAAATATGCCGGGGCTAATGTTGTCGGTGGTGAAGGGGGAGGGGACGTGGGCACGGGGGTACGGGACGGCGGATCTAGCTCCATCAATACAATAATAGCCTTAAATATTCGGACACAATTTATTTAGGGACACACAGCAGAAAAGAATGTCCACAATATGTACGGTTATAATGTGCGTACTTGTTTATCACAATAACAATGTATTTGGCTACAATTTGTTTTGGGAAAGGGCTTCCCAAAACAATTTTTGTCCGAATCTTTATCGTTAACGTTATTACGGTACAATTAATTTCGACTGACCGCTATGATAAAATGGTTATACAGACTACGTTTAGCATTTTGCTTCACCTAAATGAAAACACGTGTGCTCTTATATGATAATGTGTGTGACTTGTAGAGTAGTGTGATCAGGGCATACAGTGATAGGTCAGGAAATGTCATTGACGCCTTCGTATGTTGGCGGCCGTTTCACTAAACTTCTTACGACTAAAATGTTCGTACGTGCAAATTTAGGACCGTCTCAACATTCCAATTGACGTATGGATTTACATTTATTGAGCATAGGCTGCATATCTAAGCACAATAAATGGAAATCCAATAATTGTTTACAAGACAACATTGTTAATGTGAAATTTACAGACTAGACTATCATAATTTTGCACGTGCGAATATTTTAGTCGTACGAAGTTTATTGAAATACGCAACCTGATCTGAACCCACTAATTTCGCAGCGATACGTTTGGTATTTTATGCTATGTTGCGCGATCAATGTCAATGAATTACTAATTCGTTTTGACATTTGCGGCTGTGTGAAAGTGATATAATTGTTGTTCCTATTACGAAACGGGAACCGCAGAACACACTTCTGGATATTGTAAATATAGTGACAGGACATTCATATTTAAATAGATTTCACTGTGAAAAGGAAAAACAACGTATATACACTACCGCCTGCGCTAATCTTGCCATTATTTGTCAATTGAACTGGAAATGACGTATATAAGTGAAAGAAAAGTACAAGGAAGTTAAATCTAGTTACATTGCCTATGTGACGTGCGTAAAATGGATCAGTATTTTGAGTGATAGACGTATATCTCTATGCTGCTAGACCATCACACCATGTAACCGTGTTTTATCCCGTCAACACAGTGCGTATGTGCCGTGAACCACGGTGCCGTGAAACATTTTTGATATCCTGTCAATGCGACCTAATCACTGCGTATTAATATGTGCGGTGGCTGGGGTTATTATTTTTGAATGTTAAAGCCATTTGTAGGTGTTAACAGGGATAAATAGAATAGTAGGTTAGTGCCGTGAATAGGAAAAATATCTGGCGCGGCACGGAAACGGGATGTGCTCGGCAGAGCCTCGCCAATCCCGTTTCCTAAGCCTTGCCAGCTATTTTGTCCCATTCACGGCACTAACCTACTATTCTCTATATACATGTAGTTGACTTCAGTATGGACAACTGCAGGAAGTCTCGTTTTCAATGTGGCCCGAAATCTCGAATAAAACAGCACATCGGTATGTCCGTAAAACATGTATCATATGTGGCTGTGACTGGATATTTATGGGATTTGTGGCCAGTGTAGCTCCTGATCCAATATGCCACTCCTAGTACCTGATAACGATCTTTGTCATACCGCAGATAAGTTTCTCGGCTTTTGATTGGCTAGCTTGCCTGGTCATATATATTATATGACCTGCCAAGGCCGTCGGACATACAGGAATTGCGATTCCCCTCTGGCGCTTCGAGTCGAATTGTATTCCTCACTAAACACAATAAAACCCCGAATTGATCAATACAAGTCACAAATTGTACACTCAAAACCAGTCTTTATTGTTTATTTGTCCATAAATATTCTTCGCTCATCAAAATATGAGCGAAAAATTAGCCAAAATAACGAAAATTGATTTTCAAATCTCAACACGCTTGCCTTCGTGACACGGCTATATTTAGGTCACAAACTATGGGTTCCACGCACGAAACCGCGTCGTAGCAATGACGGCGAATGTTTGGGAACCAGTCGCATTATTCTAGAGGCGCCAAAGGGAGAGCAGATCGATAGAGCAGTGGAATATAAATTAAATTACACGATATAAAAAAAACTGTCATAAAGTCGTTTTCGATGGATTTCTTATTCCATATTTAGTTTTTTTTCGTTTAATAAAAAAACAAAATGTTCATTTACGCCTTTAATTCCTGAAAAAACGCAAAGATCAAAAGAAGAGATATGTTTATACGGCCAAATACAGGATCTGCGGTATGACAAATACGTTATTGTGATTCTACACAAGCTATATGGTGTAATATTGCCCGTCTGAAGGTATGTTCACCCTCGGCTATCGCCTCGGGTGAACATACCTCCAGGCGGGCAATATTACAGCATATAGCCTGTGTAGAATCACAATAACTTATAGTATTGCTTGTTAGAAGCATGCTTTTGATTTTATTGATGGAATGGCGCACAATGCAGATCCTGATCAGGATCTACACTGGTTGCAAAACCCATAAGCCCCATGTATCCAGTCACTGCCACGTAGACGTACACACTATCAATTTATCAGTGGATTTGGATGCACTATGGAGTGTGGGCAAGTTGCCAGGAATCGTACGTTGACGGTCGCTGTATCTATGCTGTCCATACTGTCCACATCTCTGGCCATTCTCGCCGCCATTCTCAACACATTCACAATCCTGGTCATCGCCCGGCTCCAGCCCGCCGCCTACAAACCTGGGCTACGGCTCGTCCTCAGTCTCACGCTGACCGACCTGATGATCTCTGTGGAGCTGATTTTGTTTTACATCCTTAATAGACAAAGTGTGCGATATGATTCGTCAGCATCAGGTTTATTCATGAATTTTATATTGAAATTCCTCGAAATGTGTGGGATACTACTGTGTTTGATGAACCTGTTAGCGATTGCTATTGACCGACTTATTTCCGCTGTTTTACCAATGAAATATATCTCCATAGTAACGGAAACCCGAATTAATTGTGTTGTGATTGTAATGTGGGTGTCGACCTTTATTATAATGGCACTGGCGTTTCCTGGTGAATGTCTCGCATCTCATTATTCACAAATGGCGGTGTGTGTCAACATTAGACCAAACTACGCGAGTATGATTAACGCCGTCGGGTGTATGATCTTATTACCGGCCTTCCTGGTAATCTATGCCGTCATCTACGACCGTATCCGGAGACTACATCGCTCCAGCTCCAACACAAACCGGAAATTCTCGATGAGGAAGGCGACCGTCACCTCCATCATCATCGTCGCTCCCTTCATCCTCATCTACTTCCCCATCTCCGTGTACGTCAGCATCATCTACTGGCAATGTAAGATCCCCCTCACGTGGCCGTTCTACGAACTATTCATGATTCTGCTGGCGCTTAACACGGTCACAGATCCGGTGATCTACGCAGTCCGAATGCAGCCCATACGGCGTGGGTATAAGAATTTATTTAGTCTGTGGCAAAGAACAGTCCAACTGACGGCATAGAAGTTCGAATACATCAACGGACATGAACGGTTAGACTATGCTAAACAATATACAGTACACGTGTACACAACCGCCCGCGTTAATCGTGCCCAGATGTCAACGTTTCTGAACATCAATTGGCAATGCCAACTCGCAATCAAGCAGTTTGATTAGCTGAGACTGAGCTGTAGCACAGCTCAGTCTCAGCCTATCAATCTGCTTCATTTCATGCACAATATTCAAGTATTTTGAAATAAAAACCCTAAATTGTGTTATAGCTAACCATTCTACATATAAAGACTCATCACTCAAACTATTGCAACATGTATGCCACTCTGGAATGGTCGACAGACAAAAGGGTACTGGCTTGGAACGGGCAGTCAAGAAATTTGCTTTATGACACAGGAGGAAAGGAAAAACAATGTTTTCTGAGTACTAGTGTATTGGTACTATACCGATATGCGAAAACAATACACTTACGCCGAATTTTGCCAAATTTTGGAACAGCGTCACGATGTCGCGCCACTTTCCCGAACTTCTTAATTGTCCATTTCTGGTGTCTAACATATAAGGTGTGCCTAGGCCCTACGTGAGATATGTTTTTTTTGTAGAATTTGAAGTGGGACGTTTATGTTTCTTGTAGCTATGTCTCTGGGAACATAATTTAAAGCTACGGCGATAAGAGCAATCGAGCGAACTCCGCAATGCAACACATCGCGACGCTGTTCCAAAATTTGCCAAAATTAGGCGTAAGTGTATTGTTTTCGCATATCGGTATAGTACCTATACACTAGTACTCAGAAAACATTGTTTTTCCTTTCCACCTGTGTCATAAAGCAAATTTCTTGACTGACCGTTCCAAGCCAGTATATAACAATATTGGGGGATATGACAAGGTTGGATTTTTCTTTCTTCGGAGTAAGTGAACCAATTGTTTAGTTCATGCAGAACCAGTACAGACTGGCTGCAGGTCATGTACAAGTGGGTCCCACAGCATACATACGAATAGTGAAAGTAGGAGAGACTGGCCTTATTGGATGGCATTCGGTTAAATTATATAGTAATACTATTTGGTGGTGTCTAATCTAAACATCCGGTTTTCATTTCTGCCACGAATTTCATGAAGTTCTTTCAAAATGAATAGATTTTCAGTTTTACGATACTGAATCAATTTCAAGCGGAGGATTGTGAATTATCACAATCCATCTTATATGTTTGTGTTCAATAAAGTAATGCATCAGTAATTCAGCATTGTAATCCGCACCACCGCCGGACACAAACAAAATATACCCCACACACACGGCCATCTCAATTTGGCGTCCGCAAAGTGGGAACAATTTATATCCCTCTCCACAACCACCCTCCCCAGATGTTGTCTCTGATTACACTACATCCCCGACCACCACTAACCAGAAGTTTCTGTATGTAACACAGGGCGTCTTACATGACTCGAGTTACCGACAGACTGGTTTCGGTGGCCGACTGATCAGGTGACGACGAATAACCGATACAAATAATTGTATTCGGTCGAAACAGATAACCGTAAGAAATAATTGTATCCGGTCGAACATTCTAACAATTATTAATTCCTTGGTGTGACCAAGGTCAGATACATTATCCAAATAATTGTATTCCGTCAAAACAGATAACCGTAAGAAATAATTGTATCCGGTCGAACATTCTAACGATAAATCCTTGTTGTGACCAATATCAGATACATTATCCAAATAATTATATTCCGTCAAAACAGATAACCGTAAGAAATAATTGTATCCGGTCTAACATTCTAACAATAATTCCTTGGTGTGACCAAGGTCAGATAAATTATCCAAATAATTATATTCGGTCAAAACAGATAACCATAAGAAATCATTGTATCCGGTCGAACATTCTAACAATAATTCCTTGGTATGACCAAGGTCAGATACATTATCCAAATAATTATATTCCGTCGAAACAGATAACCGTAAGAAATAATTGTATCCGGTCGAACATCCTAACGATAAATGCTTGTTGTGACCAAGGTCAGATACATTATCCCTGGTTCGATTCCGGGCCGGTATGCATCTTTCTCACTCTGTGAGACAAGTAAACCGTTTTGGTTTTTAAGCAATAGCCATCACCGGTATTTGATTCAGACCAATAGAAGTCAACACGACAACACAGCAGAAATTTTGCTGTAATACTAATAATTATGAAATAATTTTTATCAATATCATTCATTCAATCATTATAGATTTGGAAAATTAAATAATGCTTTTCTTTTAAAATCAATATCAATATTTTCACCCTGTTATTACATTATGAATGATTAAATTGCAATCACAGGCTCATTGCAGCCTGAAATTGAAAGATATACGAGTTGAAACTGATCTCAGAAAGTGTCCTGTCGACAATAGGATAGCGTCGAAATAACGTTAACGGAAAATGAACACTTAATTTGATACCGACGAAAACGGAAACAAAACGCTAACTTGGTGCTTAGTTTTGCCTTATCATACCGTAGACCACACATATTAATTCGATTTTATATCAAAATAAGTATGAGTATGCTGGTGTATATTTGTTCTTGATGTCTGGAACGTGGAACATTGTCAGTGAAGACATTGTTTTGTCCGAGAAATTGTGAAGCTTCAACATGGTCACGGTCACGACTGTGTTTCTCGCGCAATAACTCGCTAGAACTTATTTGCGCACTATAATGTGTGAAGAACAAAACAGATCATCAATACAGTTGACTGTCGAGTCAGTTTCAATTAAATATGGGATACAATCTAATGCGTTGTGACAAAATTTGGATTTGAACGCGGATACGTTTTTGCCGTTGCTGTATTTATTGACACCGGATGAATTTGTCCGTGTAATTCACACGACTACCCTCACACGACACTACTATCGTGTAGAATCACACAAATGCCGTGTAACACCATACTACTGTGGTGAAACACCACACGACACGACATTAGTGTAGTGTAACACGACACGAGTGTGGTGTAACACGACACCGTCGTATTTGATTGGTCAAGGCAATCGTGCGTCCAAATTCTTGCATATCGTGTGATATTTGGTGTCGTGTGCGTGCCGTGTGGAGACGGTGTCGTGTTCGTTCGTGTGTGCACTTACACGCTGACTCTACTGAAGGTGTGCCAGGCAACAAGAAACATTGACTGATTGCGAGATTGTCTTGTTGCCGTGACAACACTTTGACGGCCATAAATGTCACATATCACAACACATTAAGTATAAGCTTACTGATAACACTCACCAATCATGGTATATATGGCTGTTAATGTAGTTGTGGCCACATGTATAGTAAATGCAAATCTAATACAAAAACTGCTAATAACAATGGCGACTGACATAAATCAACATATGAATGTGATCAGTAAGTCATTATGCAGATACTGCTACAAATAGAAATGCACACACACATCTGTAATATTTCAAATAATAGACCAACTTTGATACAGCACATGTATATTTACGTCTCTACACAGATGTGTAGAAGCCAAATTATACATGTAAAACACAAAAATATGCTTATTATATTCTACAGCATATGGGTGATTTACTTGCTGACAGAATCTGCATAAAGACTTATTGAACATATATATATATATATGATTTATTGGTGTAAGTTGCTAACGGTTTATGAGTAAAGGTTTTTATTAGATTTCCATAAACTTTACATGGGGCAACAAGAAGGGAACAGCAACCTTAAAACAACGTGGCCGCTGTCATTTTTACCCACAGGTGACGGGAAAATAAATTCATGACAGTACATATATATATAAAGGTTAACAACAAAGTGAAAGTCTCGGAAAGACGTGCCTTTTAAAAATCTGTTAATATGATACTGAGAAATCGGTACCTTACTATTCCATTTGATGTTTAATATTTGTGAAAATACACCGGTCGGAGTCTCAGTGCCGTTTACTGAGTGTACGAGTACCTTGCGCATGTGGTACATAACTAGATTTGTAGCCTAGTCCTCCCCTGAAAAAGTCGTCGTTATCGAGGGTCCCTGAATTGTTGCTCAAATTTCCCATTATCAAGTGTTTTTAGAGGTTCAACGATCAGCTGTTTTATGTTGCGGTTTATTGAAGCGAACTTGCACGATTAAAACATCACATAAGTTGTATTGTCCCCTCTAAGCACCATGGTGGTGGTGACTTGGTAATTATCACATCAATTTCATTTTACAAAGAATGGAAAGCGTAGATTTCTCGTAAAGTATCGGATCATTGGTATTTGTGACTCGAATGTCCGACAGGTCCCCGCTAACAGTTGATATTGGGAAAACTTGCCGTGGACATAGATCTATTTTACTACAGGCTAATTGTTTTAACAAAGGCACCACACCGACCCCAAATTTATAAAGAGCAACAGCCATATGATACTGGACGGGTCGGGCGGCGAAGGCTATATTAGACTTTACAAATAGTCAACGTTATATCTAAATCTAATAGTAATACTGAATGCTATGCAACTATAGGAAACAATTAGGTCTTTAAGCATCTCGATTCATCCAATGTTAATCAATGAGTTACATGTTTTTAAATGCACTGGGTCTCAGATAGGCACAGACAGTGCTGATTTAGTTATTTAATGGTTTGTAAAGGCACATTCCCACTCAGTAGGCACAAACTGTTCTTTATAGTAATTAAATAAGTGTATAATTGTAACACTATTCCAGCAGTTCTGTGTTTGTTTGTTATTTTATTGGTGTTTAACGGCCATCAACAGCTACGGCCAACTGGTTCGATCCCACATTTAACCTGCTGCATTTGGGGGAAAATTCCAAATTCTGAACGGAATATTTACATCACGAAAATGTATATTCAGCCCTTAAATTAGAATAACCTGACCTGGTGCCAGGTCCATAACCATCCCCAATAATTCTAAAAATTACGAGTGCCGGCTATACAGATATAATCATTTACTAATATTTATTTTACTAATAGTGACTCGCGGTGGTATCGGGCTATTTTCATTATAGGAACGAATGGCCTTTTTGTGGAATTTATCGGGGTATAAACTTGGAAAAGTCGCGGGAATACTGGACGTAGGCCGGAAGGCCTCGTCCAGTATTCCCGCGACTTTTCCAAGTTTATATCCCCAATAAATTCCACAAAAAAGGCCATTCATTCCTTATAATTCCAGCATTTTAAATAAATTCATCAAGAAAATGTGTTTATTTTCCGTTTTCTTAAGAATTATTTTAACTGCGCCTCACGGTTACGGAAAGTAGTTCGGCGTGGGAGTTTACTGGGATATAAATTTTGGACAGAGACTTGCTACGGGCCAATCAAATGTTAGGGAATTGCGTAAATATTGTGGATATTGATGTCTGATAGAAAATGTATAATAATGCCAATCAACATGTGGGGTAATGCTGAATTAATGTTTATTCGGCTAGAAAATGTCTCGGATGATGTCTCTGATATAAGAACATTTTGTCATGACTGAGTGGACATGCACCTTTATCCCTTTCACTGCTGAATTAAATTGTGTCATCTGCTGTTTATTTTATATTTTCCATTTTTCTCATAAAAAAAACATGTCTTAACAGCATTTATAATCATTTTCAATGGACATGATTCTCAAGTGATGTCAAACCATGTTTTTATTGAGAAAAAAAGGCAAAATATTCAGCAAGAGCAGATGACACGTTTCGTTTCCAGCATTCAAAGGGTTAATGATCATGTCAAAAGTTATGGTCCAGGGCCGTAACCAGAGGGAAAAACCATACGAGGCGAACCAAGTCCCGATATGGGGGTCAGGGAGCATTCTCTGCAACCACCCCGGGGATTTGTTTAATTTTTAGCAACAGATTGTTCATTCTAAGAGTATATGAGACACGCCATGTAATTTAGTACATACGAACATTAATATTTTATTAAATATATTTACAGAAAATTGGATATTTTCCGTAAATTACTTCAGAAGTATATATAATTCCACATGTACTCTTATATTTTAGTAAACTTTTGACTTCATTTGTGGAAAAATTTGTTACATTTTGTAAACGCCTTTCTAGAAATAACGCAGTTGTCAGAAAGTACAAAATAACATGACGTGTCTCATATAATTAGAAATAGTTCATTTAACTGGGTAATATATCGCACATCATCAACTCATTTAGTAAATCATTCACAAGTATTATACATGTACATGTTTAGGCACACAAAAAAACTAACAACTGGAAAAAAATAGGGTAGGTAGGTAGGCGAAACTTTTTTTATCATCAGTCTGGAATTTTTGTTTCCATTCACGACACATTTTTTGTACTGAATAAGTTAACCCACTATGGGTTAGTAAAAATATACTGTTTTTATCAACAAAACTACCGATATGACGAAAAAAAGTGTAGGGTCGGTTGGAAAAAATAGGGTCGGTCGGGTTAGTGGAAACAAACCATTTTTTTGTACGCCTTATATAGATCTGCTGTGACTACATAGCCACAGTTATTACATGGGAAATAGTTTGGTAAAATGACAGACGATGCGACCGCATCCTGGTTAAGGCACTGTGTTCATATTATGCCGGATTAACGGTGTCAAATATCACATTTCATCTGTATGGTTGGGGGGGGGGGGGGTGGGGGGGGGGGGGGGGCTTCCCAACTCAGAACTGATTATTTACATAAAAAATATATAGCTCTGAAATTAGAATAACATTATCTGGTGCCAAATCCTCACCACACCAGAGTCACTTAGCCACGTGCATACTCTCTTTTAGACCCTCATTGTAATTACACAATTAACTATACTAGTAAACAAACATGGGCAAACACATCTTGGTATTTCATTAGAATTGTCTCCAAGGAGACAATTCTAATGAAATACCAAGATGTGTTTTCATGCTGTGCAACATTTGAAATTCAAACAATTCAGGGTGACCAACATGTTTCCAACCACTATGGCTCACATTTATTTACCTATATTAATATTAAGTGTACATGCCCCAACATTTCCTGTTATTCATTTCAAAGAATGGTATTTTTATGCTCTCCGAAATAATTTCAGGGAGCATATAGTTACTGCTACGGAAGCCCATTAGTACGGGGCGCAAAGTGGGACATGGCTCAATTTTGTGCCACAAAATTCATTTTTGTGCCACAAAATTCAATTCTGTGTCACAAAATTCACTTTTGTACCACAAAATTCAATTCTGTGTAACAAAATTCAATTCTGTGTCACAAAACACAATTCACTTTTGTGCCACAAAACTCAATTCAGTGTCACAAAATTCACTTTTGTGCCACAAAATTCAATTCTGTGTCACAAAATTCAATTTTGTCAATTCTGTGTCACAAAATTCAATTCTGTGTCACAAAATTCAATTCTGCACACGCATGTAAGAAGGACTACCATTGGTCAGAAACTGCACTGGAGAAATGGGTCACGGTCGCCGATCTACACATTCAATGTCGATGATTCATTTCTCATTCTGCCGATGATTCATTTCTCATTCTGCCATTTTGCTTCAACTATCTCCAAACAGTCAAACGTTGACAAACCTATTCATATTTAAACTCATTTGCGTTATAATTGTACACATAATTCATGTACATGTAGATCTCCCGCGAGTACATACCTCATTTATTGTGTATAGCAAGGTACATCTGCCCCAGTTAAATCAATAATACACGCGCTGTGACCTGTGTTCTGACTGCTGTCTGTGTTTATAAACAGAATGTGTGTATTGGGCCATTTGAGGAAACCATTTGTAGTATTTGTGTACATACCATGGATACTAAGATGGTGAATACTGTAAATAATGCATGTAGACACATATTTGTTAACACGTAACTTCGCAACTAGTAGACACAGATCCAATACCATTTGTTTCACAAGGTTAGATCTACTGTTAGAATACGACGTCATCTAATGTCATTTTCGAGCATAAAACGTTACCTGATAAATAGAATACCAGGCTAGTGTATTTTAATATCAAGTTTATCAGGCTCGGCTCGGAAACGGTAGGAATTCCTCGGCAAGCCTCGGAATTCCTACGCGTTTCCTACCTTGCCTGATAAACTTGATATCCAAATACACTAGCCTGGTATTCTCTATATATGGGCATGCTCTCAGGTCTAGCTATGTCCCGGCTACTTTATGTTTGACCCTGTTTACATAATTGAGGGAAAATTCTGAATATTTTTCTTATTTCTCCTTCAAAGTATATATGCTTATATGGTGTGACCACTCATTTGTAATCATAAATATAACCAAAATAACTGTCCATAAAGAAGTATGATATTGATATATTGGGTTATATTTTCGCATTGAAATATTTAAACCTGCAAGTGTACTCCACCATCTAGTAAAATGGACTAAGACCGATCTCAACCAATCAACGTAGAGATGACATAGACTATCCTACGCAAACTAATTTTTGTGGACAAAAATGAATTCTCGTCCCACAAAACTGAATTTTCTTCACAAAACTCAATTCTGTCTTACAAAATTGAATCCTTTATAACAAAAATGAATTTTGTATACGAAACGTATGCAGAATTGAATTTTGTTACACAGAATTGAATTTTGTGACACAGAATTGACAGAATTGAATTTTGTGACACAGAATTGAATTTTGTGACACAGAATAGAATTTTGTGATTTTTAGTGTTACAAAACTCAATTTTGTCTGGACAAAATTGGTTTTGTAAACATAATTAACCTGTCATGCATGGCGCCCCGTAATTAGGGCCACTTCACTTTTCTTATTTCCAATTATTCAAGATCTTTTCTTGAATTTTCAAGATGTTTTCTTGAATTTTCAAGTTATTTCTTGAATTTTCGAGATCTTTTCTTGAAAATTCAGGAACAGATCTTGAAAATTCAAGAAAAGATATCGAATACAAAAATTACAAACTTTACACATATACTCATCATAAGGAAGCTACATACCAAGTTTCAGGTCTGTATCTACGGGGCGCCAAGTGGGACATGGCTCAATTTTGTCAACAAAATTCATTTTTGTGCCACAAAATTCAATTCTGTGTCACAAAATTCACTTTTGTGCCACAAAATTCAAATCTGTGTCACAAATTCAATTCAATTCTGTCAATTCTGCACACGCATGTAAGAAGGACAACCATTGGTCAGAAACTGCACTGGAGAAATGGGTCACGGTCGCCGATCTACATGTCGATGATTCATTTCTCATTCTGCCGATGATTCATTTCTCTTTCTGCCATTTTGCTTCAACTATCTCCAAACAGTCAAACGTTGACAAACCCATTCGTATTTAAACTCATTTGCGTTATAATTGTACACATAATTCATGTACATCATTTATTGTGTATCGCAAGGTACATCTGCCCCAGTTAGATCAATAATACACGCGCTGTGGCCTGTGTTCTGACTGCTGTCTGTGTTTATAAACAGAATGTGTGTATTGGGCCATTTGAGGAAACCATTTGTAGTATTTGTGTAGATACCATGGATACTAAGATGGTGAATACTGTAAATAATGCATGTAGACACATATTTGCTAACACGTAACTTCGCAACTAGTAGACCAGATCCAATACCATTTGTTTCACAAGGTAGATCTACTGTTAGAATACGACGTCATCTAATGTCATTTTCGAACATAAAACGTTACCTGATAAATAGAATACCAGGCTAGTGTATTTTAATATCAAGTTTATCAGGCTCCGCTCGGAAACGGTAGGAATTCCTCGGCAAGCCTCGGAATTCCTACGCGTTTTCTAGCCTTGCCTGATAAACTTGATATCCAAATACACTAGCCTGGTATTCTCTATATATGGGCATGCTCTCAGGTCTAGCTATGTCCCGGCTACTTTATGTTTGACCCTGTTTACATAATTGAGGGAAAATTCTGAATATTTTTCTTATTTCTCCTTCAAAGTATATATGCTTATATGGTGTGACCACTCATTTGTAATCATAATATAACCAACCAAAATAACTGTCCATAAAGAAGTATAATATTGATATATTGGGTTATATTTTCGCATTGAAATATTTAAACCTGCAAGTGTACTCCACCATCTAGTAAATTGGACTAAGACCGATCTCAACCAATCAACGTAGAGATGACATAGACTATCCTACGCAAACTAATTTTTGTGGACAAAAATGAATTCTGTCCCACAAAACTGAATTTTTCTTCACAAAACTCAATTCTGTCTTACAAAATTGAATCCTTTATAACAAAAATAGAATTTTGTATACGAAACGTATGCAGAATTGAATTTTGTATCACAGAATTGAATTTTGTGACACAGAACAAAATTGACAGAATTGAATTTTGTGACACAGAAATTGAATTTTGTGACACAGAATAGAATTTTGTGATTTTTAGTGTTACAAAACTCAATTTTGTCTGGACAAAATTGGTTTTGTAAACATAATTAACCTGTCATGCATGGCGCCCCGTAATTAGGCCAACCAATTCACTTTTCTTATTTCCAATTATTCAAGATGTTTTCTTGAATTTTCAATCAAGATGTTTTCTTGAATTTTCAAGTTATTTCTTGAATTTTCGAGATCTTTTCTTGAAAATTCAGGAACAGATCTTGAAAATTCAAGAAAAGATATCGAATACAAAAATTACAAACTTTACACATATACTCGTCATAAGGAAGCTACATACCAAGTTTCAGGTCTATATCTACGGGGCGCCAAGTGGGACATGGCTCAATTTTGTCAACAAAATTCATTTTTGTGCCACAAAATTCAATTCTGTGTCACAAAATTCAATTTTGTGCCACATTCAATTCTGTGCCACAGAATTCAATTATGTGCCACAGAATTCAATTCTGTCACAAAATTACAATTTGTGGCCACAGAAAATCAATCTGTGCCACTGAATTCCCATTCCTGTGTCACAAAATTCAATTCTGTGTCACAAAATTCACTTTTGTGCCATAAAATTCAATTCTGTGTAACAAAATTCAATTCTGTGTCATAAAATTCAATTCTGTGTAACAAAATTCAATTCTGTGCCACAAAATTCAATTCTGTGCCACATAATTCAATTCTGTGTCACAAAATTCAATTCTGTGTCACAAAATTCACTTTTGTGCCACAAAATTCAATTCTGTGTCACAAAATTCAATTCTGTCAAGTCTGCACACGCATGTAAGAAGGACTACCATTGGTCAGAAACTGCACTGGAGAAATGGGTCACGGTCGCCGATCTACACATTCAATGTCGATGATTCATTTCTCATTCTGCCGATGATTCATTTCTCATTCTGCCATTTTGCTTCAACTATCTCCAAACAGTCAAACGTTGACAAACCCATTCGTATTTAAACTCATTTGCGTTATAATTGTACACATAATTCATGTACATGTAGATCTCCCGCGAGTACTGACGTCATTTATTGTGTATCGCAAGGTATATCTGCCCCAGTTAGATCAATAATACACGCGCTGTGGCCTGTGTTCTGACTGCTGTCTGTGTTTATAAACAGATCCAATACCATTTGTTTCACAAGGTTAGATCTACTGTTAGAATACGACGTCATCTAATGTCATTTTCGAGCATAAAACGTTACCTGATAAATAAAATACCAGGCTAGTGTATTTTAATATCAAGTTTATCAGGCTCGGTTCGGAAACGGTAGGAATTCCTCGGCAAGCCTTGGAATTCCTACGCGTTTCCTAGCCTTACCTGATAAACTTGATATCCAAATACACTAGCCTGGTATTCTCTATATATGGGCATGCTCTCAGGTCTAGCTATGTCCCGGCTACTTTATGTTTGACCCTGTTTACATAATTGAGGGAAAATTCTGAATATTTTTCTTATTTCTCCTTCAAAGTATATATGCTTATATGGTGTGACCACTCATTTGTAATCATAATATAACCAAAATAACTGTCCATAAAGAAGTATAATATTGATATATTGGGTTATATTTTCGCATTGAAATATTTAAACCTGCAAGTGTACTCCACCATTTAGTAAAATGGACTAAGACCGATCTCAACCAATCAACGTAGAGATGACATAGACTATCCTACGCAAACTAATTTGTGTGGACAAAAATGAATTCTGTCCCACAAAACTGAATTTTCTTCACAAAACTCAATTCTGTCTTACAAAATTGAATCCTTTATAACAAAAATGAATTTTGTTTACGAAACGTATGCAGAATTGAATTTTGTGACACAGAATTGAATTTTGTGACACAGAATTGACAGAATTGAATTTTGTGACACAGAATTGAATTTTGTGATTTTTAGTGTTACAAAACTCAATTTTGTACACATAATTAACCTGTCCTGCATGGCGCCCCGTAGTATCTAGTACTGTTTAAAAGTTTTACGAGTTGTAAGGCAAAATTGAAAAATTCTAAGTAGAAATGGGGAGATAATCCATGACACGGGGTCGAATCGTACAGAGTAGACCAGTATAAAAATATGGCTAGTCTGCTGCAGAATTGGTCCGCAACCATTCTGACATAAAACTAACATTTATAGTGCTTTAGCCATAAAAACAAGGTTCCACCTTAAGTATATGCGTGAAGTAATATAACTCATAACATTACCAATATGCAGGGCTCCAGAAAAGGAATTAGTAACCGACTATTGTCACTCCATCATTTCTGAAGCAATAGGGTATTTCAAAATTTTAATTGGGTAAAATAAAATCACACTACTGTTTTCACATCAACGGACAGCAATTATTGAATAGTTTTCTTAGAAATGAAAACATGTCTTGGTATTTCATTAGAATTGTATTCTTGCAGACAATTCTAATGCAATACCATGCTGTGTTTTCATGGAAAATAAGAAAAATATTCTGTATTTGTGGTCTGTTATTGTTTTCTGCACCATGATAAAGGTACCACAAATGTTGTATTGCGTTTTGATACTAGTTACTTCTAATTCAATTTGGTATTTAAGCAAATACGTAGCTTATCTGGAACTCTGAATAGGGTTAGTGTCGTAAACAAAGAGGCGGACCAAATATGCAGTCACTGCAATAATCTTACCGAATCGTAAACACAGCAAGCGATGCCTGTCGTGCAGGTCAGTGCGATCTTCTATTCTTCTTTCTTCGCTGACGAAACGAGATGCGTCACGAAAAATGACTTCCCGCTGCCTGCCTGACCGCCGACATAAATGTTATGACCGGTGGTCGCGGCAGCAAACGCTTCCAACTGTCGCGCATTCATTACATTATAATTACATTTTATTTGTGTTGTTGTTTTGGGCGTTCCCGCGATCTGTCAAAATATAGTGCTTACTTGATTTACAAGTTCAAACTTACGGTTTACTCGGAGTGTGGAGTGCTAGGGTCTACCGATAGATATTAATTTTACAAATAGGCATGGTATTTACTTTTTTACTTTAATTGAGCCAAATATGAACATTTTAATATTGAATAATTGTCACAATTTATTTCTTGAACGAACTATAATGCGCAATCCGCTACGAACAACCCAACACATGCTTACTTGATTTGAGAAAATTCCATCTCAAATAGTGGATGTCAGTAAACAAGTGTACCTTTAGCTACGATCCGGTCGCGCATGAACTCCAGCCAATCAGAACACAATTCACTGCGGATTGGTCTCCATGTCAGCAGTAAGCAAATTCTATTTTTATAAATCAAGGCAAATCAGGGAGACGACTTTGTTTAGGCCTGATGGGTTGACAAAACTTACCTGTATCGCAAGCACATGACATTTGTTATCACGGTAAACGGCTCTGTGACGCTGATTGATGTATTTTTAACAATAATCAACGTCAATTGTTACAGTAAGGTGACGATTTCTGTAATTTCAACGGATTTGAAAAGCCTGTTGATTTACCTGTTGTGCACCTTGTATCTATACAAGTAACAACAGACTATCGGATTAGTTGTTCCCATCACCTGTGGTTTTACCGATAAATGATAACTCACCGTACACGGAGGCTATATGGCCGTAACAAACAACGTGGCCGCTGTAAGTTTTATTGATAAGTTATAACTCACCAATCACATATACATGTATATAGAGGATATTACATCGTACATTTTGAATAGCGGGAAATAATACACGAGTGTGCGTCGGGTTCCGCGTAAGCAACGAGTGAGCGTAGCGAACGTGTTGCTTGCACGGACGCCGACGGACACGAGTGTATTATTTCCGCTATTCAAACATGTACGATGGAATATCCTATTTATTACACTCCCACGGCGGATATATATGCACATTTAGTCTATATTTGAGATCATAATCAATGAAGTGTGATGTGCGCATGAATAGTTATACAATGACGTATTTTCCCGCGTTTTGACGTTACGTTGTGTGACGTCAAATGTGACGTCATGTAAACGTTTTGAAATCCAATTTACGCAGCTGTTTTTATGAACCAGATATATTTTACTGCATGTTTGGAATGTGTTCAATCACATTAACATTAGTCGAAACCCTTTCCAAGTTTTCAAATAACTTTATTTTGACTAATAAAAAGTAAAAAATGTGCATGGTAGCTCGTGGTTTCCAAGAAAGCAGGCGCGCAATTACGGGTGTTCTCTTCACAGTGTATTATTTGTAAGGAATTTATTACGGGTTTTCTCTCACAGCGAAACCCATGCAAATAACTCGCATGCGTGCAATAAATGGCTGTTACAAACAACGTGTCCGCTGTAAGTTGTACAGATAAGTGATAACTCACCAATCACTTTGTTGATGCTGTGACTGGGGAAATGGGGCTTATGAGTTTTACTATGGAAGGGGATATCCGCCACTACATTGCATGCTGCTTCATGACAATGCAGTCGACCATTGTTACATGTCATCCTGCACTACGGCTATTGACAACTCCATCGTGCATTATTACATTTCACATTGCATACCTCGATTGGCTATTTGACAGTGTTACATGCCATCATGCATGTTGGCTATACAATACTGCTTAATGACAGCACCATCTTGCATTATTACATTGCATACCTCGATTGGCTATTTCACATTGTTGCATGCCATGTCATTCTGCTTACTGCTTGCTGGGATGCGTAAATGACTATATGAATTCCGCCGAATGACGCATGCAAGCACGCAGAATGGCCCATGTCAGAATATGAAATGGCCGAATGAGGGATGCCAGCATCGCAGTAAGCAGTAGGCCGAATGAAACTTGGCAAAATGTGCAACGCCCTCTGTTGTCATAATGGGAACGCTTCCATTATGACGCCAGGTGGCGCTCCAAAATAAGTACAGTAGATGTTTTTTCTTGTGGTCTTTTGTCACTGTGCCACCGCGGACGTAATGTATTTAAAGAGGTCGATCACCGCGGGCATAGCCTACCTGTCCCCCGCGATCACTGTTTCAGGCAGTGGGATCGCGGTGACAGCATCCTCGGTCACTGTGATGCACTACCCGAACGATATCACGGTGATTCGCCGTGGTCGTTCACGGGGGATCACCGCGATTGCTTATCTACCTATATAAATGCATGTACGCGAAGGTACAGTACTTTAACGAAATAAAACATTTTTGTTTGTATGAGAAACGATGAATTAAGTGAGAGCGTGCGTGTGTATGTGTACGTGTGCATTCGCACGTTGATGTAGCTAATGTCGAACATAATGCTATATCACTATTCTATATGTACACGAGTTATGGTGTTGACTGCTTAGACACAATGCCATCAATATTTGTCAAATTGCAGGTCCGTAGCCGGGGGGGGAGGAGGATTGAGCGGTCGGACGACCCCCCCCCCCCCCCCCCCGGATGAGTCTGCACTGCACACCGGCGCAGTATGATCAGGATATACAGTGGTCATTAAATAAATTCAGCAGTGTTCCCGCTTGTAATAGAGTATTGGTCATTATCAGGTTGCTACAGTGCGCTAGAACATCCACAGTCTGTAGGTCCAGCCACAAACATAGCTGTGACTGGAGAAATGGGGCTTTATGTCCAATCTGATGCAATGGAGAACAGTGCAGATCATGATCAAACTGTGCGGATGCACAGGCTGATCTGGATCTACACTGGTCTCAAAACCGAAAACCCATTTTCTCCAGTCACAGCTATATTTGTGGCTGGGCCTACAGAAATGGGGATTATATGATTTGTGACTATTTTAGCTCTAGATCAAATAGCACACTACTGTAGACTGATAACGATATATATTGATTGTTAGAAGCATGACGGTTGCTTCATTGATGCAATGGAGAACATTGCAGATCCTGATCAGACTGCACATGCTGATCTGGATCTACACTGGTGATCTCAAATCCGAAAACTCCATTAGGTCAGTCACAGCCACACTTGAGGATTGATTATGACAATGCATGTACTTTTGCATAATCCGGCCTTCGATGGTAAACTGATCAATCTGTTTCCTGTCGTAATTAAACTTCAATTAGCCGTGACATCACGTAACTCGGGCTGCACTGCCAGCCTAGCCAGATACCAGTTCATCCCTGTAGTCTGGGCATTGTCTCCGCTGTGTGACTAAACCACAGTTTACACTGCAAACACATTCGAAAAGATACAGACAGCATTCAGGCCGGATAAATGACATTTAGAGCTACACCCGTGTATATGATATGTGCCATGGTGTACATATGGCCGTGTGATTGGTCAATGGCAGATCATTGATCGTGATTGCTGGAGTGGTGTTGTCATTGTTTGAGTTTCCGATTAGAGCATCTGTGCTGATGAGATATCACCATTGTAGACTGTCAAGTGTTTCACATTTTCTTCAAGAAACCAGTGTTACCATAAATGCTGGAATGGCGAATAGTGCAGATCCTGATCAGACTGTGCGGATGCACAGGCTGATCTGGATCTACACTGGTCGCAAAACCCATAAGCCCCAACTAAAAACAACAACAATACCAGTTGTGGCAGTGACTGGGAGAATGGGAATAATGGGATGTGTGACCAGTGTAGTTCCTAATCAAATAGCAGACTCATGTAACCGGAAATACACATGCTATTGCAATATGCACATAATGCACATGTGCTTATTTGGTAAATTTATATTTTCGTCTCTACACACATATGTGTAGAAGCACATGTCTAATTCACAGGAACAGATATGCTGGAAGGCATATTCCATGCAATAAGACACCTACTCATATAAAAGCACACATAGACTCATTCCCTGTGATGGAAACTCATTACAATATTAAAGATTCGCTAAGAGAGGATTATGGAGCTAAGACCTATCAACTGCTGTATGACTTGCACTAATTAAAGTGTGCAGAACATGGACTGAATCCTGCATCATTAATTACATATTTAAAATTTAACATGAGTAAAACTATTCTTTTCACAAACCTAAAGACTGTTGTTGTGAGACGTGCATTGTCTATAATGAAAAGGAAAAAGCAAATATGTTGACCCCTGCTGACACAAAAATACAACAAAGTAATTTACAATCGAAGGAAAGGACAGATAAACAGACAGATAAACAGGACTGACCATATGTTTTATGTGAAAAATGAAAAATAGAAAATAAACAGCAGACGTAAAAAATTATTCAGCAGTGTATGAGTTAATCTAGCTATATATAATGGCACATGTTACATTTGGTATGAAACCAGGAAAATGGATCTTGTCTGATTGCGCATTTTAAATGTTAGCAACCAGCCATCAAACCTGTTGTTATGTACTCTGATTCGGCACATAACAACACAGGAATCAGTATGTCGCAGACATGCACTTGCAGTGAAGACACATCTTAATACATTAGAACAAACATTCTCCGAGTCTAGCCACACACATATGGAGTGTGATTCAATGAATGCTGCAATAGAACAGTCACTGGGATACTGTCGTATGTGGCAAGACTGAAAAATCATAGATATCATAGTTATTCCAATGTGATTCAGCAGTTTATGACCTTCAACAAGTTGCCAATGAAGTTTCTGGTGATTTTAACGTAGACATACATGGTAATAAGGTGAACTGGATGAAGTTAAAGGACTACTGAGAATCGAATTCATTTCAAATATAACTATGATGATGGCTTTACAACAATAGATGTATCAGAAATGTTAAAAGGGAAAACTGATACTACCAATTTAGCTTACATATACAATTCCAAATGAGAAAATGACATACATACTGTCATTATCCCACTATATGGTAATTCCATTAATGTATCACCCATTTTATGACAACAAGTAGGACTGTTAATGATTACCGGACCCATCGGCTTGGCCACAATCAGGGCTCAGTAGAACCTTTCACTTTTAGACAAAAAATCAACTTCTTTTTCCAGCTCCAAAGTCATTACCAAACTAACATATTATATATCATGCTTATTTAACCGAAATATCAGTTACATAGCTATCACAGTTTTTTCGCAATACGGGCTGGAAGTTGGTTGGTAAAGGTCGTTACAGACTCTACACAGTTGGTGAAATGTATTTCTTAATTAATAATTGCTTTTGCAAAAACATGATTTATGTGGCAAATGTGCTATCTACAATTAAGTATATGCTAATGTGATTGTATCTCAATAAATGTTTTACAAAATTTCCATCAAAAATAGTTATTCCTCGACAATTGAAATTTGCATCATTTTAAAAAAAAAAGAATTACTGTTCTCTCTGTTCTTTGAAATCAATAACCCCTATCTTAAGAAAGACATTAATAAATGGATAGTTTCGTGGTAATCTGTAATACAGTACTCTGATATATGTATCGTATCGTGCAGGTGTAGTCAAGTAGTTTAATAGTTATTGAGTATCGAATACGTGTATGAAAAAGTGTCACAGACTCTACAAACGGGACAATACATTAATTATGCTGTAAATAACAGAAACATCCTAGCTACTGTGCGCTTTTTTCCATGCTAGCGATGTATAATAGTGTGTGTGTAGCTATAGATAGTGATAAACAGTAACATTACAATTTACAAAACTGCTGATACGCAAAATAACTTAAAAAATATGGTTATTTTTTCATAAAAGCGCTTGAAATCACATGTATCCATGATCAGAGTATATAAAAAGATAGTGAAATGCGTCCCAACACACATACCTACCTGGTTCAAAACCTGAACACATTTATTAATATAGACAAATAAGTTGCCGTGCTCATAATTAAACTAATTTAATCCAATGTCACAGACTCTACCAAAAATAGAGTAAAAAACCATAAGGGGGGCAATGAGCAAGGAAGTATTGTTCAGTGGTTATCATGGATCCCTTGACTTTGTCATGTTATATTTAAAGTAGTAATACCATAGGCACACATGCTTTGGATATAAATAAAACAAATCATCAGTGTTTATACGAACTAACTTTAATCAAGAAACGAAACACGAAATTCAAAACGTCTTCACCACACCGCTATCATTTACTACATGTAGCTGTCCGTCCGGAAAAAGTAGCACTGCTCATGGTCCCGCTGCAAAATGCAACACAGTTTGTGTTGGCTGAGGCAAAATGCTTATAATGGAGCTTTTAGGCTCCCATGACTCGTCAGACTTGTTATATGCTTATATTTGTAATGGTTGATATTTTTGGTAGAGTCTGTGACGCCAGGCATTGAATTGAAATATATTGCCAGTAATAATTAATTCTTAGTATATATGACTGCATTGTGTGCTAGTTTAGCAACTATAATAGATTTGAAAAGTGTTTGCGTATGTCAAATGCATGTATCAAAGTCAATTTATATTACACATGAACAACTGACATGTGCATAAAAAGCTATACAATATGAGAAATTTCATTATTATATTGAATTTTGACAGTATTATGAGTATGCAGTATGGTATACAATCACTAGATTCAATATCATGTTACAAAATGTCTTGCCAAGTAGTTTTAACGATTTTTTTATAATTCAAGTAATTGCGTCAGACTCTACACCGTCACAGACTCTACATTTTCATATATTCAGGAGGATGGTGACTGTTTCAAGGGATTACCAATTATAATAATTGTTATTTCCATACTAGAGTGTGGGTTCTCGAACATGGTACAAATATATTTGAACTATATATTAAGCATAAAAAGTTATTTGGGCGTCACAGACTCTACATGTTTTTTACTGAATAAAAAGTTAGATGTTTGAAAGAGCGGTAAAAGAATTTTCGGGAATAAGATATATTATTTTACAGAAATTGTCTTCAATGTGGTTAAGTAGCTGATCTTGAGTCATTTGCACCATACTATATGTCCTGTGTCTCTTTGTTATTATATAATTATTAGTAAAGGGGGTAAATTATCTCAAATCTATAACGAACCATGCCTACAGCTAACTTCCAGCTATAATCTTATTTGTTTAGATATTATGATAATATAAACGACAGTTGATAGGTAATTGAATCGGCTACAAAGTGGTATATACTAACACCATATGTTGAGCTTATTAAGTATGGTTTAATTAAAAACAACTGAAAAGTAACTTTTTTCAAGTGAAAGGTCAAGTAGTATATAGGGAGTCAAAATGATACCACCTGCGGTGGTATCATTTATAACCCTATATACTACCCCCACCACCCCCTAAAAATCAAAAATTGGTTAACGAGGAAATTGTCCCCCACCACCCCCGAAAAATCAAAAATTGGTGTCATAAATACATCATGTATTTTTCACGTCCAATTGAACAGATAAAACTATACTAATAAAAAGGATTTATTTTTGTCTCGTTGTCATATTTATTTTTCAACACGGCATTTTCCTCCTCCACTATAGCTAATTTATTCCGTAGATCAGCAACTAATTCTACCAGCTCTAGTCTACCACGTTCACCTTTAGCCACCTGACAGCGTAGTTGCTTATGTCTACAAAGAGTTTGGGCACTAACGAATTTACAAGGGCATCTGGGGCATTGAAATTGTGGGGGGGCACAAGGAAACTTTCTACGTCTCGCTAGATGCCTTCGTAGATAGTCTTTACGCGTAAACGTTTTACAACAAGTCTCACACTCCATTATATATGCATATGTATATGTATATGTTTATATTCAATTGGACGTGAAAAAAACATAATGTTTTCACGACCAATTGAACAGATAAATTTCATAGGTTATACAAAAGTATATTACAGAAAATATGATAACGCCAGAAATAGAAAGTTTGAGAAGAGAAGCCGAATCTCTAGGGATTACTTATAGTACACGGTTGAGAGTTAGGGGGTTGACAAAGCTGATAAATGCCACAAAGAATGAAGCGTTTATGAAGCGGTTTACCCGCGCCTATAAAAGAGGGGCACTTAAAGACCTCTCACTAGCGGAGGAAGTTGGTAACAGAATTCAAAAAGAAAGTATTGCGGAGCTAAGGGCTAGTGTAATTATTTCTAAAGAATTACCTTCAAGCACAAATAATTTGTCTCAAATTAGACACACAGGTGACCAAAAACCAAATAAAAGATCTATAGTTCGCGCGATAGTGGAAAAAGGTGAAGAAATATTGGGGGCTCACGATGAAACATTGGAAAAGGTAGAAAATGGAAGACGGGTAGTTACATTATCGTTTCGTAAAAACATTGAAATCAACGAGTCTGAACGCATGTCCGATAAACTCGCTCCGTATCTAACAACAAATTTTTATTTGAGATATTCATATTCTTACAAGCTAGAACATATGGAGGAAACTAAAAATGGAAAACCTAAAACTCTAATATTTCACAAAAATCTCGGTGGCAGCGAACCACTATCATCAATGAAAACCGTTAAAAAATGGCTGTCAGATAAGGAGCAAACACGAATAATGTCCGATAAAATAGACAGACCAAATACAAAGTGGAAGTTTGTAAGATGGGTAGAGGTTTTCGTAAAGCTAATACAGGGCAGTAGGGGAATAGATTTGGGACTACAATCAAAAGAAGCAGCAGGAGGAGAACTTCCAGAATGGTTGAGGAATAGAAAAGGTATGTATTCTTTAGATAAGTATAATGACGATCTTTGTCTGTTCAGGTGTCTAGCTATGCACCTTGATAAAAAGATCAGACCTGACAGATGTACAGAAAAAGCGGAAGACCTTAGTAAGCAATATTTCGGTAGTAATGTTGTTTCACCAATTCCTTTTTCAGATCTGAAAAAGGTTGAAGAGTTTTTTAAAATCGGTATAGAAGTATATCAACCCACCGAATGTAATGTATGGTGGTTGAAAAAGGTACCAGCGCACGATCAGGCAATAGGTAATAAACCAATGACAATAGGACTATTTAATAATCACGCATTTCTGATAAAAAACCTTAAAAACCTATCTAAAATTTACGCCTGCGATAATTGCAAGCAGAAATTCACGAAAGCGAGTAATATGAAGAGACACGGACCAACATGTATGAGAGGTGAGACAAAAGTAATATGTGATGGTAATTATTTAGAGCGCCCGCGTTCGTCGTTCGAGAAAGCGTTTTACCCAAAAACTTCTAACAGTTATGGGGCGATCGATTGGATGTACTCTGTGGAAAAGCGGAGGGAATTCACATTCACCACAACATGTGGACACGGGGGTGAAAGATGGATTTTAGGAGCTCCAGTAGATGGATACTGTACGGAAACCAATACCGTATATCAATATCACGGCTGTTACTGGCACGGGTGTGAGATTCATGCAAAGCATAGAAAAGAAGAACGCGCATCCACTATGAGAAGAGATACATTTATTAGAAGAAGCAAAGAATTCAACCTAGTAGTTATGTGGGAATGCGAATTCCAAAGAACGGGTAAAGACATAAAGATCGGTTGCGATACTACTCCTTTAATCCAATCATCAATAGTAATAGATGAATTTTGAGGCGTATCTCAACCAGAATTTGAAACGCTAGGTAATAGTTTAGAGTACGAAGCTGAGCACGTTCCGGTAAGCGTTAGTATAGGAGATAATTTCTCAGGAACAGTAACTCATATTTGTGATAAAGATCCCGCAAAACTTATAGATTCGAAAAATTGTAGAAGATTTGAAAGTCAGGGGAAAAGCTATAAGAGAAGTGTGGTCAAGATATGGGTTTAATACAGAACATTTACGTAAAAACCAAATCGCCAAGATCGAACAGTGGATAGAGCAAGTGCAGGTTATAGGTTTTAACAGCAGTAAGTACGATATAAACTTAATAAAGAAATATCTAGTAGGCGAACTGGCATCAACAACAAAGAAAGTAATGGTCGGAAAACGTGCAAACGCAACAATATTTCTATTTACTCCAGAGTTTAGATTTCTTGATGTAATACTTTATCTAGGACCTGGTGTAAGTTATGATAGTTGGATAAAAGCCTACGAATGCAAAGGACAGAAATCTTTCTTTCCTTATGAGTGGTTCGATTCTCCAGACAAACTGGATTACCCAGGACTACCGGATATAGAGAATTGGTATTCCAAACTATCTGGGAAAATGTTAATAGATGAAACAGATAAATGTCGTAGAATTTTCGAAGAAAATAATATGAAAACTTTCAGAGATTGGTTGAAATATTATAACGATTTAGATGTAGCACCGTTCCTAGAAGCGGTGGAAAAAATGTGATAATTTTATAAACACAGAGGTGTGGATATTTTCAAAGATGCGGTAACACTACCTGGAGTAGCTATACAATATTTATTGAGAGGAACCATTAAAGAACAAAAATCTATACCGGAGGATGCTCTATATGCACCAAAAGAAGAAACATACGAAATGATGAAGGACGCTCTAGTTGGCGGTCCATCAATAGTATTTACACGATATTCAGAAGCTGGTGTTTCAAATATTAGAGTGGGTTCCAAACCTTGCAAGGCTGTTTTGGGGTACGATGCAAACGCGTTATGTTTATCTACGTTAAATAAAGAGATGCCGTGTGGGAGAGAAACTATACACCATATAGATACCCCACATAACCCTAAATTTATGAAAATGTTTTGTAAAAGAGTTTTATCTGGAGACTCGTTTGGGTTTGCGGAGGTGGATATAGAAGTTCCACACAACTTAAAAGATAAGTTTTGCTGAAATGTCCCCAATATTTATAAACAGAGAAGTAGAGGTTGATGAAGTTCCCACACACATGTTAAAATATTTAAACGATACTGGCCGAACAAGAGGAGATGGAAAAAAATTGGTGGGATCTATGACCGCCACTAAAGTATTGCTGTACGCGCCACTGTTGAAATGGTATTTAAAACACGGCCTAGAAATAACTGGAGTTCATCGTGTTATAGATTATATTAGCGGAAAACCATTCGAATGGTTCGCAAAAGAAGTTACAGCCGCAAGACGAACAGGCGATGTAGAACCAAATAAGAAACCAGTAGCCGACATAATGAAATTATTAGGAAACTCGTGTTGTGGAAAAATGATAGAGGCAACGGAGAGACATTTAAATACGACATATACACAAAACGAAACCTGTGTTGACAAAGCATTAAGATCTGCATTCTTTGACGATTTGGAAGAGATAGGAGATGCGTACGAAATATCTTCAAGAAAACCCCGGTGTGCGGTAAAGAGACCATTCCATTGTGGAATAGCGGTTTATCAACTAGCTAAATTGAGAATGTTGGAATTTTACTACGAATTTCTAGACAAATACGTAAAAAGAGAAGACTTTGAATTAATACAGATGGATACAGATAGTATGTATATAGGAGTTAGTGGAAAAACGATAGAGGAATTGATTAGACCTAACTTACTAGACGAGTTTGAAAAAGAAAAAATAAATGGTTGGCTTGGGATAAATGGAGCGAAAGAGAGCCCGGACTTTTCAAAATGGAATTTAGCGGGGATAGGGCGATAGCGTTATCTAGTAAGTGTTATTTTCGTAGAAAAAATTAATTTCACTAAAGATAATTTGGAACAAATTAAAATTAATAAAAACTCTGCGAAAGGAATGTCCAAGAGAACTAACAATTTAAATTGGGATAGATATAAACGAGTACTAAGTGAAACTACAGAAGATGGAAAACACATTATAGATTGTAGCACAAAATAGAGGATTTAAAATGAAAGACGGCGTTATGAAAACGTACTGTCAACAAAAATTAGGACTCTCGGCATACTACGATAAAAGACGCGTGTTACCAGACGGAATACATACAGAACATCTCTAAAGAATCTGACGATCCGGGGGTAGCTGGGTGTCAGAAGGCACCATAAGAAGTTCTTCGCGAACAAACCCTCGAGATGGCCCATCATCCAAATTTTAGAGCACGGGTTCATCAGGTTTGGTAATAGATCGATCTAGATGATATACATTGAGAGACCACACGGGATCAGTCGCGCGGCGGCTGCCACCTTCGAGCTCTCCCGGTTGATAGAGGTACCGGACGTCAATATCTGATGGAAGCCGCTGCTCCTCTAAACCAACGGGTCGCCCGCGCGAGACAGCAGAGGGCTGGCTCGTCAACCTTTTAAACTTGATAGCATCTACAGGCTTCTTACCTATCAATCTGGTCACCTCTCCGTTCAGTGCGAAGACCACGGCGGGCAGTCTGGCCACCCACTCGGTCGATCGTGAATGGGGGTCTACAAGTTCTTTGGCGTATTGGTGTCCGAACAGTCTCTCAGCCAGGGTTCGATTGAAGCGTTCCACGATCCCCTGGTCCCGGTAGATGTTGACGCGGCCGCGTCTGATGGAAACTTTGTGCTTAGACAATAGATGAGAGACCGCGCCCATGAACTCGCGGCCAGGATCGACCTGGAGAAGATTCGGCCATTTGAGAGGACTCCTCTTATATATTCGGGAAAGAGCCTCGGCCACCTCCTTAGGCTCTTTAGTGGCCAACGGCTCAGCCCCCTTATAACGACTCGCTACGTCAACGATTGTCAGTGCGTACTTGTACGTTTTGCGACCGACGCGATCGTGAGGGAGAAACAGTAGATCCGCTTGGTGAATTTGGTTCGGCACCGGCACGTCGAATTTCGGGCGCGGAATATTGTGAGGCGCGGGTAAATAGATCTGCCAGATGGCCTGCTTCTTGAGCCATTCCTTGACAGCGTTTTCTGAAACCTTGGTCGCCGCCGCGAGGTTCTTGATGGCCGCGATTCCCTTCCAGTACCCGCGTGGGCTATAGTATGTATTCGACAGCTTGCGCGTTAGTTTGGTATCAAGTTTGCGCGTGTTCATCGTATGCGAAGTATTCTAATATATCGGACAATCTCCAACATGCCCTGGCCAGTTCGTCCGGTAACTGCGTCATTTAATAATAAACCTTTGTTGGAAGTTTCGCTGCAGCCCCAATCGCGTTTGGGTTGGAACTGGAGAGGGGAATCTAACTCGGAGGAATCTAACATCCGCTTTGAGAAAAGGGTGGCCGCTTTTTCGTCCTCGCGCCAAGTCTCGAGACAATCTCGGGCCAGACGAATCATACTCTTTGCACCAGGTAAACGATGTTTTTGGGCAGTGTAGCCTACATCGATCATAGCGTCATAAAGTTCGTCAACTAACATCGTTCTATATATATATTTTTGTTTTAATTTTAATTAATTAATTAATTTAAAATCTCGATTGAAATATAGTAGCCGACGAGACCCACCACACCCATTCCCACGACGATGAACGCGATCTCGCGGTCTTTTTGGGTCTCTGACGGTACATAGAAATCTGAAAGTTGTGGCTCGCGATCCATTGGATCGAGACTTTTGTGCGGATATGCCAGCGCATACTCGCGGTTGGCTTCTTCAAAGTTCTGAAAAGTTTGCGCGGCTTGATTTTCGCGGCGAAGCTCTTCATTGACCCAGTCCAGATGGGCGGTTCGTTTTTTCGACCACGCTTCCTTTGCGCTATTGAGTTGTTCTACAGCTAAATCATGACGCTTACGCTCATCATCCACGTTCGAGCTTTTCATTTTAGAGAATATAAAGTTGCTACCGCTGAACGCCAATGCGTTTACAAGCGCACCACCTACTATTACTGCGATTGAAGCCATTTATTTCCATATATTAACTGGTAGAATTCCAGCTTTAACTAGATAATCTCGGGTCCAAAACTGCGGCCGCTACATCTAAGGTCGCGAGCCCTACGTCTCTCACAGTAAAGTCCAATTTGGGAGCGGTTCCTCCTAGGGCCATCTTTGATAGTCGAGCATACCCGATACTGAAACCCGATATCACCACGGCGTGATAAAGCGCATTCACTAACATTTTAGCATCTTGTTCAGCCATTGTTATAATTATTGCATATAAAAGGGGTCGCGATCAATGTTTAAATGGGGCGCATCCAAATTCAACATTGTTGATGATTGGTGTTTCGTAACTTTCTTCTGAACACTGGCTGGTTGTTTTTTCGGGTATTTCTACACGCACAGGGCACCAACAACTGCCAGACTACCACCAACAAACCAACTCCAATTCGTGAATTGGGGTTCAGTCCAGCTCCAACGGGAGTTGGTATTGGGTGACAAATTCAAAGAATTTGGGTGTGCTTCTAATTCGTGAATTTGGGGTGTTGTTGCACTCAACCCAATCGGGATTGAAGTTGAACCCGATTGCTCTGTCTTCAGATGTTTTGCTGTCTCCGTCCCCGATTGCAACGACTGTTTAGCCTCTCGAAGCTCGGCGAGTATTTTATCTTGTTTAACTTTTCGGGTGGCAGCCGCCGCCCGCCCAGCTGCCTGTCTTTTGGGATTTTTTATATGCGGTATGTCATCCAGTGGCGGAGTAACACTCTGGTTCGATTGTGTTGGAGCAATCTGGTTCAACTCCGTCACTCTCGTGGGTGTGTCTTGTGTCATCATTTTCAGGGCTTATAGTTCGTGGGCACATATGTCCAAATTGACAGTGTTTACCCGTGGTCAACGCGGTTGTCAGCGGAGCTAAGTACATTCCAAACTTGTGATAAATTGAGCAGCATGCCGTTCTAAGAGTGTGACCTATAAAAGGGTCAGTCTCTAGATCATCAATCAACCCCGCGGTGTTTGGTATAGGGAGAAGTATACTAACGGCGGTAGCGTACAAATGAATAGCAGCCGATCCAAGAGTTTTTGTCATCTCCGCTCCCAATTTGGATTCGTATCGCGCATACATTTTATCGATCTCCGCAACTGACATCTTATCCACCTGAAAAACTGAGAGACGCCTACCAAGATAATGCTCCGATTGTCCCCCAGCAACCAGCGCAGCTGGCCGCTCTCGTCGCGCCGCATTTTCATTTTCATTCGGAGTCGTTGCACTCAACTCAATACCAACCCCCGATTCCGATTGCTCTGTCGGATCATTATTGTTGGCAGTCGGAGTTGAGGTTTCTTCTATTAGCTGATCGAGAAGTTCGTCGCAGTTCATTTTTCAAAATTAGTAATTTAACTATTCTAACAAGTCTCATTATTTTAACATATTGCCAAGCGCACCACCCGATACTTATGATCACCATTATGCTCGCAACAAAGCTCGCAGCGGAGTACAAAATTGTTAACATTGTTAACCATTGTTCAGCATTTGTTCAACATTTGTTAAGCATTTGTTCAGCATTGTTCAGCAATTGCTAAGCATTGTTCAGCATTGCAATAGCTTATTACTTTGCAATTTTCCTAATTTTATAATTTTCCTAATTTTTTCAAAATTATTAATTATTAATTAATTGATAACTTTATAAGCAGTTGGTTGATCAGTCTTTAGCAGAAGCTTGGCGTGCTTAGTTTTCGAAAGCATCTGTCGAACCTCCAGGCGCTCCTCGCGCGTTGGGATAACGTCATTCTCTCTAAGACAGTCATCGAATGAGTCTCGGTCCTTGCAGTGAAAGAGAGCGACCCATTTCGTTTGCTCGCGCAGATCCTTGAGGACGGCGTTGTATTTTTGAGTGGAGATCCATACGCTTTGCCTCGCATGGCGGCCAGAAAATGCGAGCTCTGAGAGCATGTCCTTCTTTTTGGTCATCGCCGCCTTGGCCGAGCAATCGTCAATCACATATAGGGTGGCCTCACCCTGGAATCTTTGGTATAAACCACGCAACCAATCGTGAAGCCTATCACCGGGGTCAATAACGTATACGTCAGGGTCGGTCCATATCCACGGGCGCCGCTGATAAGTATCGTTGTGCCGCACAGTGGGACATAGGATCACAATGTGACGAACGGCATCGCGGTAGGACTCCTCGAGTAAGTCGAGGATGAAAACCGTTTTTCCACATCCTGTCTGCCCACATATTATGGCAGAGTGAGCATCTCCAATCGTGAATTGGTATTGATTGCTAGATTTCTTAATTAATTATTTAGAATTATGTATTAATAAATCGTTAGATTTAGTAGATCGCTGATACGTATCGACCATCTTCGATGTTGAGTTGTGCGTCATTAATTATATATAAGTACACGTTCAATGGCCCGGCTCCGTCCGCCTCTTTGGTTATCTGGATCGTCACACCCTCACTAGCGTTCTCAACTTGGCGTCCGCTACCGTGTATTTGGTCATCGTCGCTGGCTCGCATGTCTAGCCATAACGCGTATTTGGTATTCAGGAACTCCGCGAGGGAGACGGCCGAGAGCTGCAGGTCTTTGGCAACTGCTGCAACCTCCGGAGAGCGCTTAGAGCCGGCAGCAAACTGCTTTCTTACTTCATCCCACTGCTGGTGCGCGCGAAGACCCGCGCTGTAGAGTTGATTGGGGTGGGGACTCCCTCGATCGTCACCTCTACCTTCGTGATTTTGGGGTTATAGAATCTGTCGGTTTTTCTAGCACAGAGCGATAACCGAGCCTCCTCGAACAGCATCAGTATACCTTTCATCGAGCGGGCGGGTACATTGAGATTAATATTCCATAATGTGTCGCCTTTGTCTTTCGTCATCTTGCGATGGCGAAGAACTCGGTCGTAAAGTATGGCAACGCGCCCGGAGTACTGTGTTCTGATCAATCGCGCGAGTTCGGGCATCGTGACCATGTCGTACTCCAGCGAAACATTATCGATCGTATACGTTGATAACACGTCGGTGGATATGAGAACTCGGCCGTAGTCGTTGAACGTTAGTTCGTATTCGAGGCGGTCAGCCAAAGCACTCTGATAGTAGGGCATGTGACTCTCTAGCAACTCAAAGTCGAGCGGGATGTAGAAGCGGTTGCCGTAAGCGCCCACGACCGCGTTGTCACTCGCGTTGTTATCTACCTTGTCACCAGCCCCGATTCTAAGTTTGGTTACGTTCTTATTTCGACTGGTGTCAATACCCTGATAGACAGCGTTTTCGCGCTCTTGTGCCGTCTTCCACAGGTCCTGGTAGCAATGGTAGACGTCGCTGTCATCGATCGACATCACCTCATTACCAGAAATCTTTATCATGGTCTTCTTGACTATGGCGCGACCCAGGTTCTGAACGACGGTTCGGTCCGTCGACGTTAGCGAAATAGTGAAAGCGAGGCGAACAGTACCCGGCACAATGACGTCGTGAGTTCCGAGGTTGGGGAAGCGGACTAAGAGCTGCTGGTTCTGGTCGATCGTCGATGGGTTGTTCGTAATAACGACACTCTGTCTCACGCCTTTTGCCCCGAGGGGCTCACGCAGTCTGTGGTATGGATTGAGTTTGCGACCATATTGACTCGAAGACATAATTCATTTTATTGAAACTATTAAACCTGTATTGTTTTGTCTTTAATATAATAATAATTATTAAAGATGGCTGGTCTCGATATTGGCATGGACGAATTCGATCGCACTACGGGCGACCGAGAAGATTACATCGTCGATGATGATGATAGCGATCCATATAGCCACTGAGAGGGCTTGGACGAATTAGATCACACTATGGGCGACCGAGAAGATTACATCGTCGATGATGATGATGATGAGGACGAAACGTCCTTCATAGAGCACCCGCCCGAGGCGAGTAAACATTTCGAAACGTGGGAGGCCAAATCCAAAACTCCGACATGGGCGGGCGGTGCCAAGATTCCTGAGGGGATCTCCAAGAATGAGCTGGCGTCTAACAAGGAAACGAAAACTCTGGTGAAACGGTGGGAGAGTATGGTGTCTAAAAACGGCATCAAGGTCAATTTGGAGTTCCACAGCACTAAAAGGGGAGACCTGTGGGTTAAATGGGGCAGTACCTGGAAGTTGCTGACGTTCAAGAACATCCCAAAAAAGTTCCTCAGCCCCTCTTCATTGAAGCTATATGGATCACTCCTCGCTCGAGCTCTCGGAGTGCTCGACGACATTCGGGCGCCGCTGCCTACAAAAATTATAAACACCTTTCAGGATACCGACAAAACGCTGGCGAAGACTGCCGCCACTATAGAAACGATCGAGCTCAGCGAGATCCCTCGCGTAGCCACCGACGCTATTAACACGATTGAAACCACGGTCAACGAAATAAACGGCACGAAGTTTGACCCACCGTTACCTCTTCGCGAACTCCGGGGACTCGATAAGGTTCTGCAAACAACTCGGGGCGAACTGGTCAATAACCTCTCCAAACTCTCAGCGCTGGACAAACATATCACTCTAGAAGAAAGAAAAATAAAGGAAGCACGGGGCGATAGAGAATCTACCGAGCGGATCAACAAACTCCTGCGGTCGTTGCGGGACGAAAGAGAAGCTCGATTTGAGGCTGCCTCGACTAAACGTGAGACGCTTTCCGGCCAATTAAGTCGGAGCCGCGAAACAATCTCGAGGGTCCTGCACGAGGACACTACACTCGGTGTGCGTATTCGCACTCTGTTCAGAGAGAAGGGCGTCACGATAATAACCGTCATCGCGGCTTTCAGCATGATTATATCGACCCTAATTCTATCTACATCGTCTCTAGTTCTATCTATCACGGGTGGTTCAGCACCAGCACCAGCTCCAGCACCAGCTCCAGCTCCAGCACCAGCACCAGCACCAGATCCATCCGGTGGGGCCAAAGAATGGATAAAAAAACAACTAAAGGCCCTCGCCAATCTTCTAGCTAAATTAGCTGGAAAGGCGGCTGCCGCACTACCTGGACTGATCGGAAGTATCGTTTCTTGCTTGCTATCTATGTTATCAAAAATAATACTTGGGCTTTAATCGTGGCAATCACCGGTCTCCTATTATTCTCTGCCAGAGAGTTCCTACAACCAAAGCGTAAATAATCCGATCGCCACGAGGGCGATGACGAGCCCTAATTTCTCCTCCTCGTGTGTTGTGCTTCCAATTTCACCCAATCTGCGATTGATTGGTGTTTCTCCAATCGCGATTGGTCTGTGGATGGAACTCGATGGTGCATCCAATTTACGAATTGGGGGTACTGGGTTCGATTGTGCATCCAATTTACGAATTGGGGGAGGTGTATCCATTTTGTGTTTTATGAAATCGGTTCCACTGTTGAACCCGATCATGTTGGGGGTGAGCTTGATGATATCCGTGTTCACGTTACCGTTGTGGCCGATTTTTTGATTGGCGGTGGCGATTACGATCTGATTATTGTAACCGTCAACCGGGTCGTCTCGTAGTATCATATTGCTCGGCGCCATATAAAGACCTATTCCAAATACATAGTCTACTGGGGTGCTGGCATTCTGCTCAAAACGTCTTGATAAATTCTGGATCGCCTTCTCCAGGTCCACCCTAGCTGAGATGGCGTCCTCTACAAGTGCCAAGAATTGTTTTTGTGCATCAAACGCTGTTCCCGTGCCCAGTATAAAACTGCGAGTTTGCTTCTGTGCGCCGAGGATGGCCCAGACGTACGTACGAATGGAGTCGTTGACGCGAGTAACCCCGGCCTGCGTGAACCCTAGACCCGTATATAACATAAATGTACCCCACGCGTTCTGAAACTCAGCAGCCTGCTGTATGTAATCGACGTGAGCCCGTTTCGGAGGTAACATTTTACAAGAAAACACACCGCAGTGCCGACCTCCAGACACTTCCGGCCCGAAAGTCATCATCGCGGGGTCAAAATTCCCGGCGTTCCGACTGACGATGTGGTCACCGGAGTGATCGTGTCTAAAATCAGTCTGCGTCCAATTCCCGGACTGGCCCCGAATGAGAACGTCCCCGAGGCCGGTGCTGGTAGGAAATGCTTTCTGTCTCCAGTCCGCGTCTTTTGAAACGTTAAATTCGTTACACAGTCTTTCAAAGGCCATACGGTCGTATGCGTTGGAAAATGGGACCCAGGCGTCGTCTTGAGGTAGTGAAATACCTAGTTCTTTGAGAATCCTCCTAATAGTATAATACGCGTGAAAGTTGTAGACACTTCGGAGCATGACATTCTTGGATGTCAGATGGTCTTTATGTGAAACTCCACACCCGGCTGTTGCGCACCATACAGCGAAATTTATTTGGTTCTGCCAGAACTGCATCGGTGTTGCTTTCCACCCGTTTACCGCCTCCATCGTAGTAATCTTGGGCAGTCTATATTGTTCAAAGATGTTGGGGAAGTTGGTGGCAAAGCCGCTGTCCGGTCTAACCGTTACGGTTGGGTGTACAAGGCGGTTAACAACGTCTTTTTGCGTGTATTTACCTCCGACCGCGTACTTTACATTAGAGTTAAAGCTAAATGCTTTGGTATCCATTGAAAGATATTATTATGTTTGCTACTATAACTAATGTTCTAAAAGGGAGTTGTGAACTTCAAAAATTAATAGACAACTGCTGCGGAAAACGCCGGGTAGGCCTCAGATCAATCACCTTCACGGTTGGGTGGCAGAATGTGGGGAAGAGCGAAGGGTTTTACTATGTGAAGGATGGACAACAATTAGGTGTAAAGCTGCCTCACGGACTGTGGGGAATAAGACAGCTCAAAGATTTTGTCAACTCTGAGCTTGACGGTATAATCAACCTCACAGTATCGAATGCTACCGGGCTCGCAACAATGACCATCAGCAGTGATAATAAGGTAGTGGTCTCCCCGGGGTTGGGTATTCAACTCGGTTTTAGAGAGACATACTCCTCAAACAACTTCGCCTTCACGAAAACTCTCAGGGTGCACCTGGATCGGCTGAACACATCGTACAACACGGTAGACGGAGCTCCCAGCACATTACTGAAAACTGTGCCCGCCAGCGACTGTTTCTATGGCGAGACTGTGACCTTAGACTTCCCACACCCCGAGATGAAAGTTTTGGAATCGGGACATATCCACGAATTTACGGTCTCTATTCTCGATGATCAAGCGAGAAAGTTGAATAACTATTACCCGATTTCGGTAGTTCTCGAAATTTCCAATTGAGTATAGGTGCCCAATATTATAATTAATAATTTTGAAAAAATTAAGAAAGAGTATATACGGACCAGGTAGTTCTTCCGATTGGGTGACAAATTCAAAGAATTTGGAACCGGCAGAAGGTGGATTCATCCCGACAGAGGGCGACTTTTTAACTACTGGAAAAACCAAGGCCCTGATCAATAAAACTATATCGAAGGTCACAAACGGGATTCACAGGAGTATATCAGATGTTAGAGTAGAAGTGCTGACGGCGACTGCACAAATTGAGAAAGACCAGGAGGCTTATGATGCGTTGCGCTTAGAGGACTCTCTCATCAGAGAAACGGAACTAAACGAACTAGGTAAAAAAATAACCAAATTTCGAAAAGAGAGCAGGTCGGATATTGATAAAGTCCGAGCAGACCGACAGGCGGCCCTTACGTTGCGCTTAGAGGACTCTCTCATTAGAAATGCGGCATTTACCGAACTAGATAAAAAATAACCAAATTTCAAAAAGAGGCCACGTCGGGTATTGAGAAAGCCCGAGAAGACCTCCATGCGGATATTACGGAGGCTTATAGGGTGTTGCTCTTAGAGGACTCTATCAACAGAGAAGCGACACTTACCGAACTAGATGGGAAAATAACCAAATTTCGAAAAGAGGCCCGGTCGGGTATTGATAAAGTCTTGCGAGAAGATCGAGAAACCACCAGTCGAACCTTGCGGAGGCCATTGCGGAGGCTTATGATGCGTTGCGCTTAGAGGACTCTCTCAACAGAGAAGAGACACTTACCGAACTAGATGGAAAAATAGCCGAATTTCTGAAAGAGACCAGGTCGGGGGTTTAGGGGGTCCGAGAAGACCACAAGGAGGCCATTGCGGAGGCTTATGGGGCGTTGCGCTCAGAGGACTCTCTCAACAGAGAAGCGGCACTTACTGAACTAGACAAAAAAATAATCAATTTCAAAAAGAGACCCGAACGGGTATTGAGAAAGCCCGAGAAGACCACCATGCGGATATTATGTTGCTCTCAGAGGACTTTCTCAACAGAGATGTGGCACTTACTGAACTAGACAAAAAAATAACCGAATTTCAAAAGAGAGCAGGTCGGATATTGATAAAGTCCGAGATTATACCACTCCATTACGTGTTACAGCACCATTGTGATATTTCATAAAATTATTTTTTAAAAAATAATTAATTTTCCTATTTTTTCAAAAAATTATTAATTATTAATTATATTGGTGCAGTAAACAATTTATTAATTAATTTCAGGAAAATTATTAACAATTAAAAAAAAAAAAAAGTTTAGGTCTCACCGAGGCTCGAACCCGCGCCAGCAAAACCCTTCTGGGCCCATCCCACTAAGCCTTCGCTTTAAATCTCTTCTCTTCTCTTCTCGTTTTTTTTGGCCTAGTGGGATGTGTCACGCTCACATCTCCTCCACCCCATCATTGGACCGATACAGCGGACCCCTCCTCTTCATTACCTCCATCCGCTATTATGTGTACAGCGGCCAGAGTGAAGTACATGTGGCGAAACATATCTCACTGTTGAGATATTAGTGCCGGCGTCCCGACAATGAACTGTGTTTAGTTTCTCGTATATAAACCTAACTTTGTTGGTGAAAATATAAATAAATATTAATTAATTAATTAATTAAGTTCTGTTCAATAATATTTTTTTCAATATCTTTATAAGCGATATCGTAGAAATGTATATTCGTAAATAAATCGTTGGGTTTTAACAATTTTATATAATACACCTTAGTTTCATATCCGATACGCATTATCTGTCTTAATGTTTGTATTTGCCTCTTGCATAGTTGACATAATTGCCGGTATAATATTGTAAATGCAACGTTTTTATCGGAGCGTAATAAATTACGCTGGTATTTCATGTATTCGATATCGCCTAGTGTTCTTATTTTATAGAATTTATATATAGGATTATAACCCCCATAAGCTTCGTAAACTTCTTCAATACAGTTATTAAAAATTTTCAATTCCAATTGTATTGTATTATCCATTTTCTCTAATAGTTGTTTTTTTCTGTTCAATTTCCAATTTCTTCTAATAATTTTCCAATTTCTTCGTTAAAAGCGATATTGTAGAAACGCATATCCGTAAACGAATCTTTAGATTTTAAATGTTTTTTATAAAATTAGTTTGATAATGTTTCGGTAGTGTTTCTCCGACCCTATTTAGTCGCTTCATTACATAAATTTGATACTTATACCGGCGACATAATTGCCGGTTTAATATTGTAAATGCAACGTTTTTATCGCAGCGTAATAAATTACGCTGATATTTCATGTATTCGATATCATATAGTATTGTCATTTTACCATGTCTTAATACTGTAGAAACAGCAGCGTAAAATTCTTCATCCAAGTCATTACAAACGTCCAATTCGTTGTGTATTTTATTATCCATTTTGTTATAATATTTTATTATAACCTATTAAATGTATATGTTCAATTGGACGTGAAAAAAACATGAGGTATTTATGACACCAATATAATTGGACTACAATTCGACATCGTAGAAATCAATTAGCTATATTGGAGGAGGAAAATGCCGTGTTGAAAAATAAACATGATGTATTTATGACAACGAGACAAAAATAAATCCTTTTTATTAGTATAGTTTTATCTGTTCAATTGGACGTGAAAAATACATGATGTATTTATGACACCAATTTTTTATTTTTCGGGGGTGGTGGTGGACAATTTCCTCGTTAACCAATTTTTTATTTTTAGGGGATGGTGGGGGTAGTATATAGGGTTATAAATGATACCACCGCAGGTGGTATCATTTTGACTCCCTATATACTACTGGTCATAACGCTGAAATTGGGCTAAAAATCATACGAAAATTGGCAATATTTTTTTTATAGAAGCTGCTGCATATTTTATTTTTTTGGAGTTTGCGAGATTGAATACTAAAGTGTATTTCCATTGCTAAAATACATCTCTTTGTCATATTTGGAAAGAGATAGAACACTATAACATCCAAAAATAATCTAATGAGCCCTGATTGTGGCCAGGCCGCATATCTGCTGGAGGAGGATATGTACTCACATTAATAGTCTATGTAGACCAGTGGCTGTAATGTCTACTAAAATGATTGTGTTTTACAATGTATTTGACTCTTGATACATTTCAAACTTAAAGCATTGTATTGAGTAATAAATGTACTGACTATGGACAGGGTAAACTGTACTCAGTTTTAACAAACACTCATCCTGGTCAGCAACTCAGTACCTCTCCATCTTAGTCAATAAATGAACTGCAATGATGTGTACAACTGATTAACATAAATGTAATGAAGTCATATACATGGTTTTGATAATTGTTCTGCATAATAAACACCCAAGAAGACTCGTTACTATCATATAAGTATGAATACATATCGCATAAAGGTGTTGTTGCTATTGAGTATAAGTACATCCATGTACTATAATAAATACACGACTTGTAATAGTCATGTATTGTTATTTGAAAGTAGATAGTAGTGTTGCTATCATGCGCGTTTTCAAACACATTCCATGTATGGTTTTAACGTCATACTATTCTTTGGTATGGTTACAATACATTTGAAGCAAATTACAAACCTTTTATTTGTTCACTAGTGCACTTCTGGCATTATGTAAATGAAAGATTGATCAGCTTATAATTTAATTCCAAAATATGCTTTACATGAACTGTATAGTATACATATAACAACATTACAGTTATTATGTGTCACAACGTGACAGTGACTGCAAATCACATGCTTACTGTACATAAACGACTTGATTTATGATGCACGCTAAGAACCTAAAAATGCGATTTTCTCCAAACAGTGAAACCTGCAATTGAGCCTATGTGATTGTTAGGGGCGGCCAAACTATATCTTGAGTGGCCATATTTCCACAGCATGTACATCGTGCGATCTTAGGCCATCACAGTAAAGTTTAATCCAACACAATATCGTTGGACAGAAACACAACTTCATGAATGTATGTATATACAAACAGGTCAATTTCATACTGGTGAAAATGTAATACGCCCTATATTGTCAAAATATGACTCTTGTATTAATACAAATGGCTATCATGAATGCTAAATGCATACACTATCATAAAGTATAAAAGAGGTTCGAAATGAATATTAGTTGTTGACATTTTTACATTTTACTATTATTATGGCGGTAATTTTTAATTTGGCGGCCATTTTGTGCTGGAAAAAAATTCCACCCAAATGTGTTCAATGCTTAGACTATATACAAACAAAATCAAGAATTAATTTGCTTTTAACAAACAAATGACACAGGATTATTTGTAAGGACAATCTATCGTCCACTGTTACTGCACCTTTCAATTTCTTCAGAATGTATCAACTCACCAGGGTGTTGCACGCTACCCTCCGCTCCCACCTACTTCCTTCGAGTGAAATGCAATTGTAAGGACACAATAAAGAGGAAACCCCTAAAGCTCTCTGATAACTCCAAGTCAAATTGTTGGTCCCAAGTACATGTTTTCCTATATAATAATTCTCGTTAACTCATACATTTGTATTTGTATTAACTCAAACTACTTTCCTCAGTATAATAATTATGTAGACCTATAACAATTATTCATAAAATCACCAACGCCATTTCCCGATGTCCAAACTACCCCACCCCGTTCTCGCCATATGAACGGAACAGTCGGCAAGGAATTAGGCCGGAATTCATCTACACCTGTATTTAATATGTAGCCACCATTCAAATGGCACACGTCTAGTGATACACACTTCAATATGCTCTCATTATCTTACGATTGTGGAGAAATCCACGGGTCTGTAAGGTCGATAGGCCAATTAATACACACAACCAACCAACCAACCAGCCATCCGGCATGTCCAGTCCACCAACGTACATGCTTATATGCCACGCAATTTTAATTCAGCGCAACTGAATAATCAAATATTTACAGTCATCCAAATGACACTCATTCGGTCAATAAATACGTGTACATGCAGTTAACTCTGGTTGTAGACGCTATTATTACATAGGCAGTTTACTCCTGAACCTGGTCAGCCGCCATCCTGTCAGTACCGTAGCCGTTAATGCTCGTCTGCTGCTGGGTACCACGTTAGATGCCACGTAGCACATTTTGATAGAGGCCGGGAACAAAATAGAGGCCGTTTAAGTTTATTAACGATGCATAATTTTTTAAATGGATCAATATATTAACGGCGATTCTTATAGAGAATAGTAGGTTAGTGCCATGAATGGGAAAAAAATATCTGGCAAGGCTTAGGAAACGAGATAGGCGAGCTCTGCCAAGCACATCCCGTTTCCGTGCCGTGCCAGATAGTTTTTCCCATTCACGGCACTAACCGACTATTCTATTTATCCCGTCAACCACTGTGACCACGTGCCAGTTAAGTCCCAAATCAGAATGAGCCTTTGTACCACAACAAAAACGTACAAAATTCACGCTCTGAAATGACCCGAATGTTCTGTATCTGGCACCAAGTCGACCTGCATTACAGACAGAAAATTCGGGTTAGCTCTGAAATTGATATATCGGGCTTTTATTGTATTTACTGTCGACGTATGTTTGAGATATGTAAATGGAGATTGTTATGAGCGTATTAAACTGGTCAGAATTATGATTTTACAAAATGGATGTCATATAAAACTAAATGTAAATACTTGAGCAGTCGGAAAAACTAGGATTGGACATTGCTTTTATATTGAGCAAACTTATATCTGTAAGTGTTTATAGTGGTTGCTGGTATATTTAGGAATATGTTGGTTGGGCGATATTCTGACCTCTCTCTATTAAAATAGATTTGAATCGATGTATTGGTGTTTAACGGTCTATCAACAGCCGGGCCAACGGGTTCGATCGCGCATTTAACCTGCTACATTGCCTATTCAAATAGAAGGTGCACGTGACGTACATTACCAATCGAGCAAATTATTACTTGCTCCGCTGTATCAAAATAGTGAGCTTGTCACCGAGTTAGTATATATTGGAATCTGGTAAAAACGGATGTAATTATATGTATAATATTACTACATGATTTATTTAATTTCAATATATTTCCCACCTGGGGGAGCTGCGGGCAACCCAGGGAGGTAGGGGTTAGACACAGGCCGTGGCTGAAAATACTCAATAAATATCTTGGGGCATCATTATTCTTGAATTAAATAGCACTGCTGAAACATTTAGTGAACATTAGCAGTATACATGGGTTTAAATGCAGGACAGGGTGATTACGATGTGACACTCCTTATGTAAACCGTTAAAATGGTAGTTAATTAGTGTGAATGGACCCCAACAGACTGGACATGCCACCTGTAATGGCTATCTGAAAAGCCATCTGGTTAGTGGCTGTACCAAGCAAGCCATTCTTCTGATAGCCAGCACATGAACGTTTACTATTGCACCAGATTATTTTACCATCAAATATTTAACAATGGAAATTGGCTTTAATATATTCCATACCAATCACATGAACAGATCAAGGTAGTCAAATGCCATAAAGCATAGGCATGTGGGGTGGGGTGGGGGATGGGGGTATTGTTGCTCGTTTCTGTGTTCTCATGCTGCCAGTATAGACCAATCTCTGTTTCGCTAGTATATCAGCATACTCTAGGAGAGAGGTGGCAGGGATTTTGTGTTTGCCATTTCTGGCTATCTGACATTAATGTTGTTTCAATTATTTCAGTATTATCATAATACATGCAAGAATAAAAATCAACGGCCATGTATTTGCATTTCTTTAACCCTTCAAATGCAGGAAACGAAAATTGTCGTCTGCTGCTGTTCTATATATGTCCTTCTTTATCAGTATAGCCATGGTTTGTCAGCACTTTAGAATCATTATACCTCCGCAACAAGCTGTGTATGTGGGGGGGGGGAGACTGGATTTAGGTTGTATGTCCGTCCGTCTGTCCGTCACTAAACTTAACATCAGATAAATATGTTCTAACTCTAAGGGTCTACAAATCCACGAACGTCCAACTCCTGCTGATCCTAAGGTCAAGGTCACATACTTAGTCTCTTCACAAAACTTAACCTCGGTTAAATCTGTTATAACCTTTATTTCCTTCATCGACAATTCTTAATGCTCCACACATGCATTCCTCTAAAACTTAACATCGGATAAATCATGCTATGACAAATCTATGACCGTGTCGCCCCCGCTAAGCCCAGGGTAAAGGTCACAGACCCACAGACTACAAATCACATTTAGGGGCACCTGGGCCCATGCGGGGGTATTCCTTAAGCATCGCTTACTGCCAAATCTAGCTTACACTGAAAATGATCCCAAGTTCTGCCAAAGAATAGTTTTGAGGAGTCATATGAAAATTAGAAAATAAACAGCAGACAACAAAAATTAATTTAGCAATGTAAGGGTTAATGCTGTTAATTTTATATAACTACATACTTATTATATAATACACGCACCATGAAATTACCAGGCCGAACTATAGAGAGATTATGTTTGTATTTCACCCCTCAGTAACTGGAATGTTTTTTGATATGTTAATTTTGCAACCAATCCAATTGTCACAAAATGATTTTCAGAATAGTCCATTTATGAAAAGGGGGTGTTTTTGTTGTCAAAAATATGAAAATTACTTGCAAAAAGTGCAGATCCTGATGAGACGGCTCATCACGAGCCGGCTCATCTGGTATACACGTTTTGCCAATACCATATACATGCATGTGGTGTTGCAAGGATTAATGGAGAAATTCTTACGAACGTTTCAACGTAAATAGATGGCCAAGTGTTTCAGCGATCTTGCGACAGTCAAAACTAGCAAGGTCATGTTAATTGAAGGTCATTCGTTTCTGATCACTGACTCAGGCTATTGTGCTGTATAGTGGCTGTACTGTTAGATCTCAAACCATTGGGCTTGATCCATAGTTTTCGAAAAGTAGGTAATTGTCAAGCGAATGCCATTGCAGTGTTTTCTATTACATTTCGGATCCAATGCACATGTAAATATTGCATAGGAATACATGTACTTTGTACATCTACATGTACATGCATTTATTTGTCATTAGTTCATAATACAAATCTAACGAAAAGGACGACGGCAACGGCGTGTATACCATTGCTAGCGCTGTGGTGGTTGGATCACAAACATGTACATTGATACGGTAACGAAGTTATAGGAGAATATAGGAATATGCATGCATCTATAAAAAGATAATATGAACAAAGATGCAAATGAAGTTTCAAGTGAATCACTCGTACGGTAAACAGCTTATCGCAGAATGAATGTACTGAAGTGGGAATGTATTGAGGTTGGAAATGGATGATAATAAACATGCACATGAAGTTTGAAGCCAATTAGTTGTACAGTAAGTAAGTTATAGAAGAATGGAAAAACGTGCACACATCTACTAGATGAAAAATAATGATAATCAAATGATAATAAACATGAACATGAAGTTTCAAGCCAATTGGTCGTAAAAATATTAAAAAAGTATATGTTATTGACCTTGGCAGTGGGCATGCGGAGAGCATGAGTGTGGTGAGGAATGGATATGCGGATGATAATAAACATGCACATGAAGTTTAAAGCTCAATTAGTTGTACAGTAAAGAAGTTATAGGACAATGGAGAAACGTGCACACATCTACTAGATAAACAATAATGATAATACGATGATAAGAAACATGAACTTGAAGTTTCAAGCCACTTGGTTGTAGATCAAACAAGTTATAGGATGGAGAAATGCGCAGGCATCGACAGGACGTAAATTTATAAGTTATTTGACCTTGACATGGGAGAGCATGGGTGTGGCAGGGAATGTGAAAGTATGGATGATAATGAACATGTACATGAAGTTTCAAGCCCAATACTGGGATTAGGTAATACAGTACAGAAGTTATATGCAAATGGAAAACGTAACGGACAGACGGGCGGATGTACACACTGCGGTATACTTGCAAACCCACTTTATTGTGCACCTGTAAATAGTCTGTCTGTGCACCTGGGTGCAGAAAAATTGTTGCACAATTACCTCTTGTACACACGAATTGATCTACAAGTATACCTGGTGGAAGATTGACGGACAGACGGACGAACAGCTTTTGCATCTCATTTTCGCTATGCGATAGGATTAAAACTGGTCAGATGCATGCCATAACATGCCACTGATAGTGTCATATCAAGAAGTACATGCAGTGGGCACAGGGGAGTCGGGAGCTATTGTGATGTGTAACCTGGCTACATGTGCCGTGATACTTCTGTTATCTCTGGTGTGTGGAAGGACTGCCAGCAACCTGGATAATTACCCAATTCTGTGTCCTAATGTTGTCTGGGGAGCATGGATGTTTATATAACTGACCTGAGCTGAATTTAATGAGATTATATAATGTGATTTACGTCTTCCCAAGCGTGAACGACCACGGCCTTTAACAATGGAAATTGGCTTGAATATATTCCATACCAATCAAAATGAACATATCAATTGTCATCAATGGAGTCAAATGCCCTAAAGCGTAAGAATGTGGGATGGGGTGGGGGGGGGGGGGCTATTGTTGCCCGTTTCTGTGTTCTCGCGCTGCCAGGTATAGACCAATCTCTGTTTCGCTAGTATATCTGCATACTCTAGGAGAGAGATGGCAGGGCTTTTGTCTTTTCAATTTCTGGCTATCTGACATATTGTTGTTTCAAGTATTTCAGTATTATCATAATCATATATGCAGGAACAAAAGTCAAAAGCCATGTATTTGAATTACTGTCTGCTGCTGTTTTATATATTATCTTCTTTATCAGTTTGTCAGCACATTAGAATCACTATGCCTCCGCAAGAGTTGTGTGTGTGGGGGGGACTGGAGTCAGGTTGCCCGTCTGTCCGTCCGTCCGTCCGGGCCAACATCGGGGGTTTAGGAGCTTAGGGGCGTGGTTAGGAACAAAAGATTCCTTTGTATTATTCCGTAAGCTCGTAATTCTATTGAAATTTTAGGAGCTATTCCTATGATCTTTTAAAGAACAAATAGCTCATAGCTCCCAAATGTTTGAACGTCCGTCCGCCCGTACGTTCGTCACTACACTTAACATCAGAGAAATATGTTATAACCTCTATTTCCCTCATTGAACATTCTTAATATTTCACGCATGCAGTCCTCTCAGGGTCTACTATCATGCCGTGACAAATCCATGACCATCCAACCCCCGCTGATCCCAAGGTCAAGGTCGCAAAACTTAACATTGGAGAAATCATGATATGACAAATTCATGACCGTGCCACCCCGCTAAGCACAGGGTCAAGGTCACATACTCACAGACTACAGATAGACACATTTAGTGGCACCTGGGTCCACATTCCGTAAGCCTCGCTTACTGACAAATCTAGTTTACATTGAAAATGATTCTCAAGTGCTGCCAAAGCATGTTTTTTATGAGAAAAACGAAAATTAGAAAATAAACAGCAGACAACAAATATTAAGTCAGCAATGTAAGGGTTAATGCTGTTAAGTTTATATAACTAAATACTTATTATATAATACATGCACCATGACATTACCAGGCAAAACTAGAGATTATGTTTGTATTTAATTTATTTAATCGAGAAATTCTTACAAAAGTTTCGACGTAAATAAATGGTCAAGTGTTTCAGCGATCTTGCGACAGTCAAAAAGAGCAAGGTCATGCTAATTGAAGGTCACATATGTTTCATTCGTTTTGATCACTGGCTCAGACTATTGTGCTGCATAGTTGCTATACTGTTATATCTGAAACCATTGGACGTGACCTATAGTTTGCGAAAAGTAGGTAATTGTCACGCGAATGCCATTGTAGTGTTTTCTATTACATTTCAAATCCAATGCTCATGATGCTCATGTAAATATCGCATACGAATACATGTACTTTGTACATCTACATGTAAATGCATTTATTTGTCATTAGTAGATAATACAAATCTAATTAAAAGAACGACGCCAACGGCATGTATCCCATCGCTGCGGTGGCTGGATCACAAACATGCACATTGATACGGTAAAGAAGTTATAGGAGAATAGAGGAATGCGCATGCATCTACTGAAAGATAATATGGATAATGAAAAAGATGCATATGAAGTTTCAAGTGAATCACTCATATGGTAAAGAGCTTATAGCAGAATGAATGTGCTGAAGTCTTGAGCCTTGCCAGATATGTTTTCCCATTCACGGCACTAACCTACTATTCTCTATATTATGGAACCTGACTCAAATATGGTAATTCCATGCCATCGTTTGTGTTTGGCTCGAAATAGACATATTTTGGACATAAATGACCTTGAATGTGACCTTAGCACGTGCCCTTGACCTCTAATCTCCAAACTAACACTGGAAACGGATTCCTCATACTCGAAACCTGATACAAAGTTGTTTCATTTATGATTATATTACATTTGATTCTCACGTTATGGCACCACCTAATTCTGGATGGCGGCCATCTTGAATTTTCCAATATGGCCGCCACAGCGAGATCCCAGCTTGGCTCCCGCAAGAAAATGAAATCACCATATCTAACACTGGTCCAAAAATGGTGCTTGTAGACAAATGTGAACAATTATTTGACAAAGCCCCCTAACTAATAGGAAAATCAACATTTGATGGAATTTTCTCAAATAATTTTTTTTGGGGAGGGTGACTTTCTTGTTATTGATGAAAAAGTACTTACTTTAAAATATGTTTTATATCTAATGTGTTTAATAGCCAAAAGTTCGTCGGCAGGAAAACATGGAACAGACGATATGTATGTTACTCTCAGTAACAGTAATCATGTATATGAAACAGAGCAGCAGTCAGTGTATACATATATACTGTTAACAGTCTTCTGTGAAGCACCGTCACACATTTCATGAATAGCACATAATATATACCAGCTAAAAGTCCATATTTGTATATTGTACAATCATGCATTGTCAATTTACAATTATTTATCAGGTAGCCTGCCCTGTATTGACCGAATACGTACTGACTGATAACATTAAACTGTATACGAATATCCGGGTTACAACGAAAACTGACGTTCATTGATTGGATGACGTCACGTGACGTTAACGAATGACGTCAATGTAATGACGCAACGTAATCAATTCCGCGTTCTGTCCATATATAACGACGTCATCTGTGGTCATTTTCGAGCATAAAATGTTACTTGATATATGGAATACCAGGATAGTGTCTTATGATGCCAAGTGTATCAGGCTCGGCTCGGAAACGGTAGGAATTCCTCGGCAACCCTCGGAATGCCTACGCATTTCCTAGGCTTGCCTGATAAACTTGATATCAAAAGTCACTAGCCTGGTATTCTCTATATAGACGGCAGATAGGAAAGGCATTATACATGCCAGTCACAAGCCGAATGCCGTCCGGTCGACATGCGCATTCACTAGTTGTCATTATATCCAGCGAACGTGGTATATTCATCTCAAGTGCGTTAAATCTTTAAAGGTACATGCCCACTCAGTAGGCATAACTGTTTATATCAGAGACATCATCTGATACATTTTCTGGCAATCTTAACATTCACCATTACCCCACGCAAATATTGGCAGTATTATACATTGTGTATAAGAGGTAACTTTCCACACTGACATCAGGGGCGATAACCGTGTTTCCTTAAAATGTTAACGGACATTACTATTTATTCTCTGTATTTATTTGTTGATGTGCAATGATTATACTTTATAATCCGTCTGAAATATTCTTTTGCTCAGGTGACGCATTTAACTAGTATAAATAATTAAAACATATAATGCCTCATTTGCATATGAAAATAGCCTGATACCACTGTTAGTGACTATCAGTAAATATATATATTACTTAATAATTATATCTGTATAGCCGGCACTCGAAACTTTTAGAACTGGTGGAATAGTGACACAATTATACACTTTTATAATTCCTATAAGGAACATTTTGTGTCTACTGAGTGGGCATGTACCTTTAATGCACAACCGCCTACGTTAATCTTGTCATGATTATCAACGTTTCTCGACATATATTGGAAATTCATATTCGCACTCAAGCAGTTTGATTGTCTGAGCCTGAGCTGTAGCACAGCTCAGGCTCAGACAATCAAACTGCTTGATTTCAAATACAATATTCAAATATTTTTTTAATAAAATTAACAAATAATGGTAAGATTAGCACAGGCGGTAGAGTATTCATCCTTTCAAACAACAAGTGCGTGAAATCTATATTATTTAACACCGTGTTTCAGATCGGGTTTTCGTTGTGGGCGAGCAGTATCGGCACCGAACATTTCATCGGTCTGGCGACTAACGGAGCACGGTCCGGGATTGCTGCCATCGCCGCCCAATGAGGTGTACGTACTCCAACTTTAATGTAATCCGAGGTAGATCCAGATTCGATATCTAGAGGAATTATGGTTGGTTTCTCCCAAGCGAAATGGCGAACAGTGTATATCCTGATCAGCGCGGATACACATGCTGATCTGGGAGGTACAATGATCGCAAATCCAATAAACCCATTCTAGTTGAGTTGAGTTAGAGACCAAAAACCAAAAAAGTGATGGTAAGCTATGTACTATTCTCATTATATAAATTTTGTATTCATTCTTATTGTTAAAACATGAGAAGAAAATCAGAGAAATTAAGGGTTGTGAAAACAAACAATAATGAAAACTACGGGCATTATACGATCGTAGTCTTTGTACGCAATTTTCGGTTTCTAAATTGAAAAAAGCACATGTCACATGTCCATGCCGTTCAAGTGTAATTCACTTCCATTTGTGTCTCTGACTAAAGAAATGGGGCTTATGTCATTTGTGACCAGTGTAGCTCCTGAGCAATAGCACATTCATGTAGCTTGATAGCGTGCTATATTGCTTGTTGAAGCATGGCATGTGTTTCATTGATGGAACGGCGAACTTTTCAGATCCTGATCAGACTGAGCGGATGCACAGGCTGATCTGGATCTACACTGGTCGCAAAACCGATAAGTCCCATTTATCTAGTCACACCGGAATTTCACCTGTATTACACCTGTATTTCACCTATATTTCATACTGTAGTTCACCCGTATTTCACTGGTATTTCACCTGTAGCTTACCTGTATTTCACCCGTATTTCACCCGTATTTCACCCGTAATTCACCCGTATTTCACCTGCAGTTCACATGCATTTCACCCGTATTTAAAAATTTCACCTGTACTTCACATATATTTCACCCGTATTACACCTGTACTTCACCTATATTTCACCCGTATTACACCTGTACTTCACCTATATTTCACCCGTATTTCACCTGTACTTCACCTATATTTCACCCGTATTTCACCTGTACTTCACCTATATTTCACCCGTATTACACCTGTACTTCACCTATATTTCACCCGTATTTCACCTGTACTTCACCTATATTTCACCCGTATTACACCTGTACTTCACCTATATTTCACCCGTATTTCAAACAACTTTCACCCGTATTTCACCCGTATTTCACCCGTATTTCACCTGTATTTCACTTCTATTTCACCCGTATTTCACACAACTTTCACCTCTAATTCACCCGTATTTCACCTGTATTTCACCTATATTTCACGTTCACCCGTATTTCACCCGTATTTCACATGTATTCCACCTGTATATCACGTGTATTTCACTCGTATTTCACCTGTATGTCACCTGTATCTCACCCGTACTTCACCAATATTTCACACGTATTTCACCTGTATTTCACCTGTATCTCACCCGTATTTCACAAAAACTTCACCTGTATATTCAGGCTGTGCTGCCACTGCTATTACTGGGATGGGTGTTCCTGCCGGTCTACCTGACCGCCGATGTAAGTATTTAACCCTTTCAACACTAGACACCTCTTTCCTAATATTTGCAAACAGTATAGATCATGATGTGCCGGCTCGTAACGATCCGTCTCATCAAGATCTGCAACATTTGTGGATATTATTTGTATTTTACAAAATGACCCACTTTTCTGCATAATGGAACAGTCTCAAATTCAACAGAACTTGTCTATGCCAGTTACGTAAGGGTGAAAGTGTTAACTACAATAATTAGTGTAACGCCTCTCTAAAGTGAAAGTGAAAGTGAACTTGTTTCCCAGCAGTAGAGACGGGACCACAGTTTAAAGTCTCACTGCAAGTTCACTTTCATTTTCACTTTAGAGAGGTGTTACATGTGTTTCCCAGCAGTAGAGACGGGACCACAGTTTAAAGTCTCACTACAAGTTCACTTTCACTTTCACTTTAGAGAGGTGTTACACCTCTCTAAAGTGAAAGTGAAAGTGAACTTGTTTCCCAGTAGTAGAGACGGGACCACATTTTAAAGTCTCACCCGACATACCAGTTTGATGGAAATACGATGTAAGTATTGTTCATGCCTAATGTGAGGATGGATTTACATTTATTGAGCATAGGCTGCATATTCAGCCTATGCTCAATAAATGTAAATCCATCAATTACAGACGATCCTAAATTTGCACTTACGAATATTTTAGTCGTACGAAGTTTAGTGAAATGGGTCCCATGCACATAGAACAATTAGGTGTTCTTATTTCTGATTGGTTCAGCTTTTCTTTCATTTTCAATGACAATGTATTTTTTGATTTGGATTGTAAAGTACACAGTCATGTGTTTCACTTGACATATGCCCGAAGTACAGTGCAACCTCTCTAACCCGGGCACAAAAAGCTGAACGTTCGTGTGTATGTACGGGTTATAAATAGAAATCGGAATATTTCCAAACCGACTTTTCAAAGCATGCACGACAGCCACTGTGGGCGCGTTTAACCGTGGTCTCGACGGAGCAGGGGACATGTATATTTTTTTATTAATTCGTTCCCACGAAATAACAATTAGTTCCCTAAATATATTAATTCATACCCACGAAATAATTTGTGTGAACGAATTGTTAAATTGAGGGAACGAATTGTTAGTTCGTGGGAACGAATAATTATTTCGTGGGAACGAATTAATACAAAATAATTCTACGTCCCTTGCAGGGCTCTATATCTTTCAATGTGTCTGTCGTGGCGTCATGTGTTCGTGATGAATTAACCCGAATTTTCTGTATGTAACTCAGGGCAACTTCCCTGCGTTACAGACAGAAATTTCGGGTTGCTAATGAATATGAATCGTAGCTTGATCTGAGGCCCGTTTCACGAAACTTCGTACGACTAAAATGTACGTAAGTGCCAATTTAGGATCGTTTGGAAATTTCAATTGATGGATTTACATGTATTGAGCATAGGTTGCATATGCAGCCTATGCTCATTAAATGTAAATCCTTTAATTGTTTACAAGAAAATAATGTAATGTTACGATAAAATTTACAGACTATCATAAGTTTGCACTTACGAACATTTTAGTCGTACGAAGTTTAGTGAAACGGGCCCCAGAAGCTGTGCTGCCGGCAAACTTCGCTAACACCATTGTGCCAGGTGGTTCCTACGGAGCCCCACATGGGACGCATAATTCATTCCCACGAATGAACAATTCGTTCCTACGAATTAACAATTCGTTCCCTCAATTTAACAATTCGTTCCCATGAAATAACAATTCGTTCCCATGGGAACGAATTTTTAATTCGTGGGAACGAACTGTTTATTCGAAGGAACGAATTGTTAATTCGAGGGAACGAATTGTTAAATTGAGGGAACGAATTGTGTGAGGGAACGAATTATTAAATTGAGGGAACGAATTGTCATTTCGTGGGATCGAGTTGTTAATTCGAGGAAACGAATTGTTAAATTGAGGGAACGAGTTGTTTTTTTGTTGGAACGAATTAAAAAACAATCCATGTCCCCTGTGGGGCTCCGTAGGTTCCTAATTCCAAACAAATCAAATGAAAACGAATGGGTAACGAAGTGAAAAACGATCGTTTTGTGCAACGATGTCCATAGAACTGAATATCGTTTATTTTTACGCGAAAATAAGATGTTCGTTTAAATGCCTAACTCCCACCACTATTTAAACACTGTGGTTTCTTTAACGCATGTCATGCCGTTTTTATCAACGCATCTCGTGTATTCTACACATCGTTTTCATTTTTTTTAATTAGAAAATGGTGTTTTCGTTGGCTTAAACAATGTATTGTCTATTGGTTCCCGTCCTAGGTGGTTACTGTACCGGAGTACCTGCAGCGTAGATTTGGTGGTACCCGGTTGCGGGTCTACTTCAGTGTCCTGTCCGTGCTAATGTACGTCGCGACAAAGATATCGGTAAAGTGCTTGTCGTTTCTATGGAACGCAAAATCTACACAACTCAAATAATTAATGCTAGCTCTCAATACTTAGAGCTAGCATTCAATATTTACAGCTAGCTCCAAATCATTTGATGAGCTCTCTAAATCATTCGTAGCCAGCTCTAAATATTTAATACTAGCTCTAATTACTTAGAGCTAGCACTAACTATTTGAGTTTATGTAGACTTGGCGTTCCACACGTTTCATATACTGAAACGATTTAAAAAGGCAACAAGAAGGTAAATATGTTATTTATTCACCCATTACATAATTTGGCAAATATTTTATTATGAGGATAAGTCATTTCTATCTATCAATTGTTCATCTATATACTAACCTGGAATCGATACATCAAAATGGTGTGGTACGTATACACTGCTGTCACATGGATAATCAAACATATAAGGTGTCCAATAATATATCTACCTCCTTGTTGCGTTTTTAAATCGTTTCAGTATACATGTAGCGGTAAATATATGTGACTGTATATTCCACCCGTATGTCGGGTAATATATGTTACTGTATATTCCACCCGTAAGTCGGGCAATATATGTGACTGTATATTCAACCCGTAAGTCGGTAAATATATGTGACTGTATATTCCACCCGTCAGTCGGTAAATATATGTGACTGTATATTTCACCCGTAAGTCGGTAAATATATGTGACTGTATATACCACCCGTATGTCGGTAAATATATGTGACTGTATATTCCACCCGTCAGTCGGTAAATATATGTGACTGACCCGTCAGTCGGTAAATATATGTGACTGTATATTCCACCCGTATGTCGGTAAATATATGTGACTGTATATTCCACCCGTCAGTCGTAAATATATGTACTGTATATTCCACCCGTATGTCGGGAATATATGTGACAGTATATTCCATCCTTCAGTCGGTAAATATATGTGACTGTATATTCCACCCGTAGTCGGTAAATATATGTGACTGTATATTCCATCCGTCAGTCGGTAAATATATGTGACTGTATATTCCACAAGTCAGTCGGTAAATATATGTGACTGTATATTCCACACGTCAGTCGGTAAATATATGTGACTGTATATTCCACCCGTAAGTCGGGCAATATATGTGACTGTATATTCCACACATATGTCGGGTAATATATTTGACTGTATATTCCACCCGTAAGTCGGTAAATATATGTGACTGTATATTCCACCAGTAAGTCGGGCAATATATGTGACTGTATATTCCACACGTATGTCTGGTAATATATTTGACTGTATATTCCACCCGTAGGTCGGTAAATATATGTGACTGTATATTCCACCAGTAAGTCAGGCAATATATGTGACTGTATATTCCACCCGTAAGTCGGGCAATATATGTGACTGTATATTCCACCCGTAAGTCGGTAAATATATGTGACTGTATATTCCACCCGTCAGTCGGTAAATATATGTGACTGTATATTCCACCCGTAAGTCGGGCAATATATTTGACTCTATATTCCACACGTATGTCAGGTAATATATGTGACTGTATATTCCACCCGTAAGTCGGTAAATATATGTGACTGTATATTACACCCGTAAATCGTTTAGTATACATGTATCGGTACATATATGTGACTGTCTATACCACCCGTAAGTCGGGCAATATATGTGACTGTATATTCCACCCGTCAGTCGGTAAATATATGTGACTGTATATTCCACCCGTATGTCGGTAAATATATGTGACTGTATATTCCACCCGTCAGTCGGTAAATATATGTGACTGACCCGTCAGTCGGTAAATATATGTGACTGTATATTCCACCCGTATGTCGGTAAATATATGTGACTGTATATTCCACCCGTCAGTCGGTAAATATATGTGACAGTATATTCCATCCTTCAGTCGGTAAATATATGTGACTGTATATTCCACCCGTAGTTGGTAAATATATGTGACGTATATTCCACCCGTCAGTCGGTAAATATATGTGACTGTATATTCCACAAGTCAGTCGGTAAATATATGTGACTGTATATTCCACCCGTCAGTCGGTAAATATATGTGACTGTATATTCCACCCGTCAGTCGGTAAATATATGTGACTGATATTCCACCCGTAAGTCGGTAAATATATGTGACTGTATATTCCACCCGTATGTCGGGTAATATATGTGACTGTATATTCCACCCGTATGTCGGGTAATATATGTGACTGTATATTCCACACGTATGTCGGGTAATATATGTGACTGTATATTCCACCCGTAAGTCGGTAAATATATGTGACTGTATATTCCACCAGTAAGTCGGGCAATATATGTGACTGTATATACCACCCGTATGTCGGGCAATATATGTGACTGTATATTCCACCCGTAAGTCGGGCAATATATGTGACTGTATATTCCACCCGTAAGTCGGTAAATATATGTGACTGTATATTCCACCCGTCAGTCGGTAAATATATGTGACTGTATATTCCACCCGTAAGTCGGTAAATATATGTGACTGTATATACCACCCGTATGTCGGTAAATATACGTGACTGTATATTCCACCCGTCAGTCGGTAAATATATGTGACTGACCCGTCAGTCGGTAAATATATGTGACTGTATATTCCACCCGTATGTCGGTAAAAATATATGTGACTGTATGTTCCACCCGTCAGTCGTAAATATATGTGACTGTATATTCCACCCGTATGTCGGGTAATATATGTGACAGTATATTCCATCCTTCAGTCGGTAAATATATGTGACTGTATATTCCACCCGTAGTCGGTAAATATATGTGACTGTATATTCCATCCGTCAGTCGGTAAATATATGTGACTGTATATTCCACAAGTCAGTCGGTAAATATATGTGACTGTATATTCCACCCGTCAGTCGGTAAATATATGTGACTGTATATTCCACCCGTAAGTCGGGCAATATATGTGACTGTATATTCCACACATATGTCGGGTAATATATTTGACTGTATATTCCACCCGTAAGTCGGTAAATATATGTGACTGTATATTCCACCAGTAAGTCGGGCAATATATGTGACTGTATATTCCACACGTATGTCTGGTAATATATTTGATTGTATATTCCACCCGTAGGTCGGTAAATATATGTGACTGTATATTCCACCAGTAAGTCAGGCAATATATGAGACTGTATATTCCACCCGTAAGTCGGGCAATATATGTGACTGTATATTCCACCCCGTAAGTCGGTAAAATAATATGTGACTGTATATTCCACCCGTCAGTCGGTAAATATATGTGACTGTATATTCCACCCGTAAAGTCGGGCAATATATTTGACTCTATATTCCACACGTATGTCAGGTAATATATGTGACTGTATATTCCACCCGTAAGTCGGTAAATATATGTGACTGTATATTACACCCGTAAATCATTTTAGTATACATGTATCGGTACATATATGTGACTGTCTATACAACCCGTAAGTCGGGCAATATATGTGACTGTATATTCCACCCGTCAGTCGGTAAATATATGTGACTGTATATTCCACCCGTATGTCGGTAAATATATGTGACTGTATATTCCACCCGTCAGTCGGTAAATATATGTGACTGACCCGTCAGTCGGTAAATATATGTGACTGTATATTCCACCCGTATGTCGGTAAATATATGTGACTGTATATTCCACCCGTCAGTCGGTAAATATATGTGACAGTATATTCCATCCTTCAGTCGGTAAATATATGTGACTGTATATTCCACCCGTAGTTGGTAAATATATGTGACTGTATATTCCACCCGTATGTCGGTAAATATATGTGACTGTATATTCCATCCTTCAGTCGGTAAATATATGTGACTGTATATTCCACCCGTAGTTGGTAAATATATGTGACTGTATATTCCACCCGTCAGTCGGTAAATATATGTGACTGTATATTCCACAAGTCAGTCGGTAAATATATGTGACTGTATATTCCACCCGTCAGTCGGTAAATATATGTGACTGTATAATTCCACCCGTCAGTCGGGTAAATATATGTGACTGTATATTCCACCCGTCAGTCGGTAAATATATGTGACTGTATATTCCACCCGTAAGTCGGTAAATATATGTGACTGTATATTCCACCCGTATGTCGGGTAATATATGTGACTGTATATTCCACCCGTATGTCGGGTAATATATGTGACTGTATATTCCACACGTATGTCGGGTAATATATGTGACTGTATATTCCACACGTATTTCGGGTATATATAATGTGACTGTATATTCCACCCGTAAGTCGGGTAAATATTGTGACTGTATATTCCACCAGTAAGTCGGGCAATATGTGTACTGTATATACCACCCGTATGTCGGGCAATATATGTGACTGTATATTCCACCCGTAAGTCGGGCAATATATGTGACTGTATATTCCACCCGTAAGTCGGTAAATATATGTGACTGTATATTCCACCCGTCAGTCGGTAAATATATGTGACTGTATATTCCACCCGTAAGTCGGTAAATATATGTGATTGTATATACCACCTGTATGTCGGTAAATATATGTGACTGTATATTCCACCCGTCAGTCGGTAAATATATGTGACTGACCCGTCAGTCGGTAAATATATGTGACTGTATATTCCACCCGTATGTCGGTAAATATATGTGACTGTATGTTCCACCCGTCAGTCGGTAAATATATGTGACTGTATATTCCACCCGTATGTCGGGTAATATATGTGATAGTATATTCCATCCTTCAGTCGGTAAATATATGTGACTGTATATTCCACCCGTAGTCGGTAAATATATGTGACTGTATATTCCATCCGTCAGTCGGTAAATATATGTGACTGTATATTCCACAAGTCAGTCGGTAAATATATGTGACTGTATATTCCACCCGTCAGTCGGTAAATATATGTGACTGTATATTCCACCCGTAAGTCGGGCAATATATGTGACTGTATATTCCACACATATGTCGGGTGGTAATATATTTGACTGTATATTCCACCCGTAAGTCGGTAAATATATGTGACTGTATATTCCACCAGTAAGTCGGGCAATATATGTGACTGTATATTCCACACGTATGTCTGGTAATATATTTGACTGTATTCCACCCGTAGGTCGGTAAATATTGTGACTGTATATTCCACCAGTAAGTCAGGCAATATATGTGACTGTATATTCCACCCGTAAGTCGGGCAATATATGTGACTGTATATTCCACCCGTAAGTTGGTAAATATATGTGACTGTATATTCCACCCGTCAGTCGGTAAATATATGTGACTGTATATTCCACCCGTAAGTCGGGCAATATATTTGACTCTATATTCCACCCGTAGGTCGGTAAATATATGTGACTGTATATTCCACCAGTAAGTCAGGCAATATATGTGACTGTATATTCCACCCGTAAGTCGGGCAATATATGTGACTGTATATTCCACCCGTAAGTCGGTAAATATATGTGACTGTATATTCCACCCGTCAGTCGGTAAATATATGTGACTGTATATTCCACCCGTAAGTCGGGCAATATATTTGACTCTATATTACACGTATGTCAGGTAATATATGTGACTGTATATTCCACCCGTAAGTCGGTAAATATATGTGACTGTATATTACACCCGTAAATCGTTTAAGTATACATGTATCGGTACATATATGTGACTGTCTATACCACGTAAGTCGGGCAATATATGTGACTGTATATTCCACCCGTCAGTCGGTAAATATATGTGACTGTATATTCCACCCGTATGTCGGTAAATATATGTGACTGTATATTCCACCCGTCAGCCGGTAAATATATGTGACTGACCCGTCAGTCGGTAAATATATGTGACTGTATATTCCACCCGTATGTCGGTAAATATATGTGACTGTATATTCCACCCGTCAGTCGGTAAATATATGTGACAGTATATTCCATCCTTCAGTCGGTAAATATATGTGACTGTATATTCCACCCGTAGTTGGTAAATATATGTGACTGTATATTCCACCCGTCAGTCGGTAAATATATGTGACTGTATATTCCACCCGTCAGTCGGTAAATATATGTGACTGTATATTCCACCCGTAAGTCGGTAAATATATGTGACTGTATATTCCACCCGTTAGTCGATAAATATATGTTACTGTATATTCCACCCGTAAGTTAGTAAATATATGTGACTGTATATTCCACCCGTCAGTCGGTACATATATGTGACTGTATATTCCACCCGTCAGTCGGTAAATATATGTGACTGTATATTCCACCCGTCAGTCGGTAAATATATGTGACTGTATATTCCACCGTAAGTCGGTAAATATATGTACAGTGAAACCTATCTAACCGGGACACCCTTGGAGGTCAGCAGGGTGGGTCCGGTGTAGAGA